>OZ018393.1:23648380-23850376 GCA_963969525.1 Ontholestes murinus | reverse complement strand
ATAAGAAGTTATAAATTATTCTAAACTTCTTAAAAATAAAAATAGTTCGGGTATTGACAATATTCTTGTAATCTACTAAAATTGAATTGACGAGGCGGATGCATGATGAAACTCAATAATAAATTGAAATAAAACAATACAGTTCCCTCCAAACTGTTTTACATTTATTGTTGAACACTGCAACATGTTTTGCAACACAGTGACTTCATCAGGCAGATAAATACTGAAGTATTCTGTGTTGTTTTGTTTTAATCTACTAAAATAACACATGTAATTGTATGTTAGAACCCTTGGCGCAAATTTTCAATCAATCTTTTACTTTCCGGTACTTTTCCGGAATCTTTCAACTTTGGCCTTGTTAAAGAAGGGTGATGAAAAAGAATGAAAGTTTGGGGAAAGGAAAGTAAGCATGCGCAATTATGCTCAGTTTTTCATGTCATGACTGTCTTGGCCATGATATTTTACTTGAAAAACTTAATTGTTACGTCATTCAATCGGTGGTTCCGATCTTATTTACTGAACTGATAAAAATTGTTGAGGTAGCTACATGTAATAATATTATAAAATCAGAATCGCTAACGATCAGAAGAGTGATAATACAAGCAAGGGTAGGACTGCAACTATTTTCGTAAACGATATTTTCAAACTACCTCTTAATAAAAGAAAGAATTGTCGGACAGGGTAAAACAGGTAAGCAAATGGTGTATTAATAATAAACTAGTATTAAACCAAAATAAGACCACATATATTTTATTTCAAACCGAAAGTCAGAACTCTAATTTTGAAGAAATAAGTTGATGTATCAATACGATTCAAGAACTCTGGTTCTTTGTATTAATTTTGGACTAACGATTGACCTGGAAAGATCAGGTTGCAGGATTGTTAAAATAATTAAGTAGTTATTCTTATTGCCTAATTATTTTATCTGAAACGGTGTACTCGGGTTTTGCAATAACAGTATACTATTATCAGATCAATGTTTGTTTGTTGCAAAAATTTGTAATGGCGTAATTCATTGGGGTGAAGCGATAAATTTATCTGAAATATTTCAATTACAAACGCCATATTACGTATTATTTATGAACTACCTCACTTAAAATTACTATGTTGGCGTTTAAAATCACATAATTTATTAACTGTACCAGCACTACATACAACCTCTGACAATAAAGTTCATCCTGTAGATTATATTTTCGTCTTATAGTAATTTTCTTTTCTTGTATGACTCTATAAAATTGTTATCAAATAACTGTAAGTATTTTTAAGCTATTAAATTTTAATCTGTTGGTTTTGAATCAGTTTAAAGTTGCGTATATAAATCGATAATCAGTTTGGGCATTGCCGATTCCATTGTTTTTCCTCCTGCTGATATTTTTGTATTATCTGCCTATTAGCAAGATAACATGGTAAATCAATAATATAGAATAAAAACAGAATCGGACAACGGATTGACTCTTGCGGAACCACATATATATTATTTTCCAAGTTTGAAGTACACGACTTAACATTAAAGATTTGTTTTCTATTTATTATATAAGAGGATATCAGCTTGTATGCTATAGAGTTCAAATTATAGGTAAAGTATTGATTGCGTGACGCAGTCAAATACTTTGCTTAAATCTAACATGCCTGTAAGCCACTGACTTAGTTTTTTCGAAAGCATCAGATATATTGTTGATAAATTCATTAATTGCCAGAGTAGTATTCTTACCAGGTCTAAATCCGAATTGTGATTTGTTAAGCAGATTGTTTCTGTTCGATTGATATATTTTTCAATATCTTGGATAGAACCGATAGTTTTGCTATAAATCTGAAATTATTTATATTCTCTTGCTCACCTTTTTACTTTCCCTATATAGTATATATAGGGGAAGTATTGTTTTCGTGCATGAAAATGTCTGTGGACGCTGTATCTCAAAAACGAATCAACAGATTGAGATGAACCTTTAAATTTAAGGTTTAATCGTGAAAAACTGGATCTAAAAAGATTTTGGTGAACATTCAAAAACCGGAAGTGGATGATTACTCGAGGCGTTTTGTGTTTTTTTCATGATATTTTCCTAAATTTGAAAAATATTACATAACTCTGCAAACAAAAATTAAAGAAAATAAAATACTGAACAAATTTTATTAAAACATTTTTTTCATAAAGTTCTAAACTTGCAAGAAAAAAAATGTTAATAATTTTTATATTTTTGCATAATGCAATAAACAATAGGAGTTACATGAAATTTATATAACAAGTAATTGTAAAGAATTTAAAATTGAGCAAATTCTTATGAATAGCCTTTTTTGCGTAAACCTCATAGTTTTCGAGAAAAATGTAAGGAAATTACTGTGATGGCCACATTACCTTTTTTTTATGTTTAATTAAATCCCTCGCTTATGATTTACTCTATCCCACCCTCCAATAGAGGCTATCCACCCTCCCTACATATATATGATAACTTTAATTACTAGTTGTTGGTGGATTCTACATCTTTTTTACAACGAATAAGAACAATAATTATCACCACTATGCCATAATGACCTATATGATAGAGCTGTTGACTCAAATTTCAAATGGTGGAAAAATATTGTAATTTGGAAAAGAACTTTTTAGAAAACTTTGATTAAAAAAAGGTCAAAATGACATGTTCGTTAATAGACATGTCGAATAAATTCTTTATACATTTTAAAGCCCTCGAAGAATATTTTGGAAAATTAAAAAAAATTATTCTTAAAAACTTCTATAAACCTCGAAAATTTTCAAGGAATTTCGGGAGCAATTTCTGAAAATATAGAAAATAATAATACTAGAAATCACCAAAAAAATAAAGAAGACCTATTGAGATTATGAAAATCTGGAAGAATTATTGTTGATGCGATTAAGAAACTAATGACAATTTTTGAAATTTAGAAGGGAAACCTTTAATTGTAAAGAATCATAAGGTTAGTATATTTGTACAATAAATTCCATTAATATCTTAGAAATTTAGGAGAGAAATTCTAGAAAGACTTGAAAATTCTAGTCATCGAAATATACCTTCCAGAAAACTTTTAGTAAAATAGGTGGAAAAACCTTGTAATTTGGAGAAGAAATTCCTAGAAAACTATTTTAAAAATTTAGAAGAGGAGTTCTAAAAAGGCCTACAATTTCTAGTTATTAAAAAAATACTTCCTAAAAGTTTCTAGTAAAGTAAATGGAAAAATCTTGCAATTTGGATAAAAAATTCCTAAAAAACTTTGATTGTAAGACTCCTTAAAAATACATTAGAAATTTAGAAGAAAAATTCTAGAAAGTCTTACAAATTCTACTCATCAAAAAAAAATCCTAAAAGCTTCTAAAAAAATAGATGTAAAAATCTTGCAATTTGGAAAAGAAATTCCAAGAAAACTTTTATTGTAAGACTCCTGAAAAATATTTTAGATATTTAGAAGAAGAGTTCTTTTATTTTTTTTTTTTGGAGAAGAAATTCCTAAAAAATTCAAAATGGCACCCGTAGCATAAATTCTTTATAAATTCTAAAATCCTTGAAGGTAAACTTTGGAAATTAGAAAATTAGTTCCTTAAAAATTCTACAATCCTGGAAATTTGTTTAGGAATTTCGAGAGCAAATGTCTGGAAATTTAGAAAATAATAATACTGGAAAATTTCAAACATTTCTAGAATACTGAAAAATAATCTAGAAATTTAGGAGAGAATTTCTAGGATGGCTTGGAAATTTTAGTCTTCTAAAAATAAAAACCTTCCTGAACACTTCTAGTAAAATATATGTAAAAATCTCGAAATTTGTAAAAACCATTGTTGATTATAAAATTGATACTAATGTTTGCAATTTGGAAGAGAAATTCCTACAAAATTTTGATGAGGGTAAACTCAGTACATCTGTAAAAAAAATTATTGCAATTATTTCAGTTGCTGTATTTTATCCATTTTTTTAAGATTTATTTTCCACAATTTTTTTAGAATTTTTAGGAATTTCTATTCTAATCGTCGAGATATTTTTTTGGTGGTTCTAGAATAAATTTCTTATATATTTTTGCGGATTCAAGAACTTTTGTTGTGTTTATTCTAACTTTTTCTATAAAGAATTTGAAAAATATTACATAACTTTACAAACAAAGGTTAAGAATAACTGAACAAGTTTTATTGAAATATATTTTTTATAATGTCCTTAGCTTCCGAGAAAAAAATAAAAATACAGGGAAAGTACTATGATGGCCACATCACCATTTTTATATATGAGGTCACAATTCGTAATTTTTAGAGCATCTGGAAATATGCTACCGGTTATTAGCAAGTTTGGTAATAGGAATTATTAAGATGTCAATAGCTGATTTTATTATATCGATATTTAGCCCATATATATCTCGGTTAGATTTCGATTTTAAATGCATAAGAATTGTTCAAACTTATATTATATGTAAATAAGAGAATTATCATAATTCATAAATTATATTGATTATCAAGCAGTTCACTGCCTCATTTATATCTAAATTACTGTCACAATGTTGTAGAATGTTGTAAAACCTTATTTTCCCAGCTTGATACATCTAATATTTCAATACTTAAACTCTTAGGGTCTGATATACCAATGTTTGATACTAAGGAATTATTGATATGATTATTTGTTGTTTGAAAATATGTTAGCAATACAGACGTTTAACCGAGTAAGTTGCGATGTTAATTGGTAAAAGTCGTAACTCATCACGATGTTGATTAATTCTTGTGTTCTTTTATCACTTTGAAATTTCCACAAAAGTATAACTTCTTACAATAAAGTTCGGTAAATAGTCCTGTAACATTAACGTAGATAAAATATTTATAAAAGTTACCTTACTGTCTTTCGAAATAGTCACTTCACATAACAATGCGCCACTGATCTGCTATAATGGTGCAAGGTATGAATCGTCTGTGCATGGTACGACCCTAGTAAGCATAACAAGGTTCATGGTTTTTGTTCACGACAATGCTCGCCCTCGCACAGCCAACATTGTCAAACAGTTGCAAATTGAACATCCACCATACTCGCCAGATCTCAATCCTCCGCTTTTAAAGGAAAGAGATTTGACGATATTCCCGACATCAAACGAAACGTGTCGAGGCTTTTGAACTCCATCCCAAAAGAAGACTCCTTAAAAATTTTCCAAGACATGTATATCAGATCTCAGCGGTTCATAGTTATCGGCGGTGACTATTTCAAAGGTAACTTTCCTTAATATTTCATCTATGTTAATGTTACATTACTATTCACCGAAGTTAATTGTCAAATGTTGTATATTTTATTTGAGTTTAAATGAATTAAATTAATAATTTCCGTGAGGAGAGCGATATTGAAATGATTTTATATTTGATATTCACAGCCACTTTTCCTTAATCTTCTATCTAACCTCGTGAATGTGTATTTCGAAGGTTGACGACGATCTGGAATACTCAGCCGGACAAGCGTTAGAGTTTCTCTTGCAAACTTCAACAGCATTCTGCATATTGGCATATTCTGCAAACCTAAACTGCATATTTCTAATTAATTAAGAATACCATTGAAACATTATGATGGAAGAATTTTGTCTGTCATCACATAAAACACTCTACAATTTATCATTTTACTAATTTGACATTAATTACTCTTTAAAAGATTATATAAATACAAATCATCAACAAAGTTAATTACATAACTTTTAACGAATGTATCATTCATACCCATCAGTTGTACCTAAGAATTGCTAGTCTTTATAAGTATATCTTTTCATATAAAATTAATTTTATATATGTTGTTTACTACTCGCAGTAATAATAATTAGTATAATAAGAAGAAGCCGAAATTATATCCTAAAAAAATACACGCTATTGACATTAAATTTCATCAGCGATATGAAATTTTTATGTAAACAGGAGAAAATGAAAGAATCATTTCCCCTCGAATGAATAACATATGACGCCCGAAATGGAAATGAATAAGTGAAATCCTCGTTTCAAAGTAACTGCAAATCCCGTAAAATTTTTAATTTAGGGCTCGGTAATTGGTCGGCGGTAAATACGTTTTTATTACGACCTGCATCCAATTTGAAGTTGAATGGGGTGGAATAACCGTTGCAATTCAGTTTCACAAAAACAACATATATAGTTTACGGAAAGAATTGCTCAAGTTAATAGAAAAAGTTTAAGCGCCCGAGATGCGGTTTAGTTGGTCCTTTCGGTTCCTGATAAATATTTAGAGACCACTCAAGACAACATAATACCGATACGTTTCTATTTAACTTTTATGATTAGTTTTATATAAAGTGCTGCTTATAATAGGAAACCGCAAAGAATGAGAATTGGATTTTTGATGTTATTTAAGTTTTGAATTAAATTAGTAAAGCGTTATTAACTTTAATAACCCTAATAATCATAAAATAAAACAAGCTTCTTTATATCTATAGTTTTCTTAAGAATACCTTCTTTGTAAAAAGAATCACAGATAACAGATAAAACGTAATAGTACATTATAGTGGACTAATAATAAATGACAGAAAACATATGTTTTAAACACATGGAATTTTACAGGTTAAAAATGACGTATGGTAATTTGAAGATAATAAAAGATAATTGATATGTGATAAATGGTACATGATAGATTATTGATAGTAAATTGTAGATGACAGATTATATTATTATATTATCATAAACGAAGTCAAACGATAATTCATATATAATAAATAACGAAAATGGCACTGATGGCAGATGGCAGTTCACATATCATTTTTATAATTAATATTTGATAGATTAGAAATGACGTATGACAGTTAATAGACAACATAATATTACATAGTTGGCAATTGCCACATGATATTTGGCTGATAGCAAATAACAGATAATAGATCCTTCAATTATATTATCTTAAACTATAAGGAATGATGTGTGAAAGATAACAAATGACGATGATATGTAACAGATAACAGATGCAAAGTGATCGAGGGTAAATAAGAAATGATACATAACAGTTGACGAATAACAGTTAATTATTTAAATAATTAATATTTGACAAATTCACAATAACGGATGACAGAACACATAACAAATACTAGATTGATGGGGATGTTACTTGATATCACTTAATAAAAGTAAGTGACAATCAACATATGATAGATAGCTGATGGCAAAAGACAGTAGACATATCTTTCAAAGACTTGATATTTGTCAAATACAATCAACGGATGACACTTAACAGGTAATAAATGGTGATTTATACATGAAAAATTGTGAGAGAGATTGCTGATGATAAATAAAGGATACCTGATGGATGGCAAATGACAGTTGGTGATTTATATATGACAGATTAAAAATGACGGATGTCGTATCACATACAAATAACATAATAATTGATAGATGATAATTGTAACATAATGGATGGACGATATCAAGTGACAAAAATAGATCATTTAATTCTACGAGGGGAGTTCAAAATAAATGCAACACATTTTTTTTTTGAAACAGGGGTTAATTTCTTCAGCATTCAAATACACCATGTTATCCCCCAATGCTATTGCAACAAAACACTAAAATGCAATCCAATGCTCTGCCTCTCACCTCTCGACTTATAAGTAGAGGAGATGGCTACGGCAGCAGCACTGCGCCTAAACTCAGTTGGACTCAGGTAAAAAGGAGGCAGGGCTGGTAGACACTGTCACTGCTTAGAGAAGGCTCTCAAGAAGACACCCTTCCTTGTAAGGAAGACAGACAATCTGCCACCCTGTTACATCTTCAACAGACCCAATAACGTATCAACAAAAAGAGGAACCGGGAGTGTAGAGGGTGGGGAAACCCCCCGAATTTACACCGAGGGTTCTAAAACTAAAAGAGGATCCGGAGCGGTTATTTATTCGCAACAAATAAACCTATCACTAGCTAAACCCTAGAGAAGCACACAACTACTCTGCATGCAGAGATCGTTGGCATCATTCATGGGGCAAAAGAAATCCTACACCGTGACATCCGTGATAGGAACATGCAAATCCTTACAGACAGTAGGGCAGCAATACTACAGTGAATGGTCACAAAATCACCTCAAGACTAGTAAAAGAATGTCACAGCACCCTGAAACAAGCAGCAAAATCAAACAGTATTGAGCTACGATGGGTCAAGGGACACAATATAACGGGAGCCAGATGCACCAACACCGAAATGCCTCACTGACATCCTCAAACAGAACACTCTCAAGATGCTAAAACAACGTTGGGACAACACCTCAGTCTGCAGACAGGCCGAGGAAGCCACCTTGGGGGGCTAAATGAGTGATAGAACAAAGGAGGGCTGCTCCAGTCAAGGGGGAACAACGGGCCTAGGTGCTCTGGCCAATGATTTGATCACCCTTGGCAAGCTCGATCCAGATCCAGATCCAGAACATAAACTCTATTCAATGCTACGGTTTTACGCCACCTTGTCGTGAGGTCCTGTATGCCTGCACGGTACCAGTCCATGAGTCTATGCCGAAGCCAACATCGTGCTGCTTCAACGTCTTTATCATCCGCGTGGTGTTTCCCGCGGATTGCGTCCTTCATTGGGTCCCACAAATGAAAATCCAACGGTACGCGATAGAGGGTGTAGGGCGGGTGAGAAAGAACAGTCCATTGAAATTATGTGTGCTCCTTTCGGGTGCAGAGACTTGTGTGAGGTCTGGCGTTGTCATGGAGAAAGAGAACTTCGTTTGGCTCTTTGTGCCTACGATCACGCTGAAGTCGCTGAAGAGTAGCACAATACTTGAGAGTTGATCGTTTGACCATGGAGATAGACATCGAACAGAATAATCTGTTTACAATCCCAGAAGACCATAGCCATGACTTTATAGTGGAGTGGGTTTGGTGCCACTCCATTGATTTCCGTTTTGATTCGGGTTAGAAGTGATGAACCCATATTTGATACCCTGTAACAATGTTTGACAAAACATGTCACGATCAGCCTCAATGCAATTCTGCACATATGGTTCTTCTTTGCTCTTTATGTTCTCGTCGTCTGCTTTATCTATGCGAATGAGGTATGCTATGAAACAGCCATGGCCTGTCATAATCTGCGTGAGGTGGTAGCTCATGTCGCTATGGGGTCGAAGTAACCACGGATATAGTACGGGGATGAGTCGTCGTGTCCAGGTGCCACTTGAGCCATTCTCCCACCTTAGCTGCCAGCGTGTGGTGCGCCGTTCTTCAGCGTTGTGTTTAGCCTCGCGTTTGGGTGTCCCGCCCGCTTCTCATTGCTGCATAGATCTCCTGCCTCACGAGAAGTTGAGGTCCGGGGGAGGAGTGGACGCTAGTACCTCGACTGCGTCCGTGGATATTGTCCGGTATCCTCCGATGATCCTAATGGCTCTAGGCCTTAGTGCGCTGCGCAATTGGTTGATGGTACGCTGGGACTTGACGCTTGTTGCCCACGCTGAGGCCGCGTAGAGTAACTTGGACTGTGCTACACCCATGAGGAGCCTTCTCTTACATTCCGACGGGCCACCTATGTTGGCCAGGAGTTTGCTGAAGGACTTGACTGCAGCAGCTGCTCCAGTTGCTGCTTAGTTGACCTGCAGGCTGAAGAGCAGGGTTGCCTGAAGGTGCACGCCCAGGTATTTAATGTTAGGCTCCACCTCGATCTCTTGTCCTAGGTTGTTGATCCTGTGCACGGCATGCCTACCTGCCCTCCGCCTGGCTAGCCATGTCGCAGCCGTCTTTTGGGCGGCGATCGTCATCCATTGTTGAACGGCCCGAGGTAGCCTCTTGGGCTACCGTTTTGACCTCGGCCATCTCGCGTCTTCTGACGACTATGAGAATATCGACAGCGAATCTCACGATGTCTGCCCCCTCAGGAAGTGGGATACTCAGAACTCCGTCATAGGTTATATTCCACAGCCACGGCCCAAGGACCGAGCCCTGTGGAACGACGCATATAGTCTACCTTTTATTGGGAACGCCCTGTTCGCCTGGAAAGAGTAATTCCCGGTCTCTAAGGTAGTCTGCCACGATGGCCACCAAATATTCCGGGGTGGCCAACTTCACAAGGGCAGACATGATGACTATCCAGGGGACGGATTTGAATGCATTTTGTACATTAAGGGCAATTGCCAGCGAGTGCCTTCCCCTCAATAGGAGCCTCGCTTCCAGCAGGGCGTCGACGGTTGATCTTCCACCTCGGAAACCGAACTGACGTGCTGACAGACTTCCCCTTTCGTTCACCCAGGCACTCAGCCTATTCTTGAGGAGCTATTCAAATGAAGGATTACAGATTACAGATATTAGATAATTAATAGATGGCAATTGCCATATGATATATTATGATGACAAATAAAAAATCGTTTAAGCATTGATAAATGGCAAATAGTACATAATATATTGCTGATGGTAGATTATAATATAATTTTATTATATTTTTCTAAATAAAGGTAAATCATACATGACAAATTAACATGACGGATGGAAAATTACAAGTAGTAGATGATAGGGGACAAATAGCAGTATTATCGATGGATTGCGGGAGGATGTGTGTGAATTTCGTCTTTACCTCCACCGATAATTTACGACTAGCTTTGACGTGTAGAGCACGAGAACTGACTATCAGATTACCAAATCTAATCCACAATAAAAAAAAGAAAAATGTAAAATCCACTTACCTTACACTCTGCTTCTATGGGGACTGGATCTTTACTATTCTTGCGGGAAACACAATTAATGTAATCGTTAAATGAAAACAAAAAAACTGATTTGATGGAATTTTGAATTTAATAAACAAAAAAAAACAAATAACAAAACAAACAATGAAAACGAAGTTACAAGAAAACAAAATAATTAACAACTAACAATATTTAAATTTACGGACAAGTAAATGGTAATGATTGATTGTTTGAGGCTTTGATTGGCTACTTGAGATTTTGAATATTTGACTGTTTGAAACCGTAAATTGACCACGCGAACACTTTGAATGACTGACTGATGATTATGACTGTGAACTTGATAATAACTCGATGACGACTTGATAACTACTACGAGATGACTTGATAACTACTTGATAAGCACTTGATAACTGTGAGATAACTACTTGATGACTACTAGATGAGTACTAGATGACAACTGCCTTCATCCCTCGAATCTTCTCTCGTCATCACCTTCTAACAACCACCCCTCCATGACATTGTTGAAGGAAGGGGTGAGTTGTCATGGTTTTGACCGAGAGATGGCGTATGCGGTCTGATGTGCGGGATATTATTTGCCTTAATATTTATACTTATTACCAGGGTGATTATTTACATTATTTACACTATATCTACATATATACACCTGCATATATACATACACATGACGAACTATGTGTGTCATTAATGTGCTTAGGCTGAGGGGGTGTGCGCATATGTGTTGTGGCGCGCAAGCGTATTGATCTTGCGCGCATAAGTAATATTGTATCTACTTTCTACCCGTTTCGATCAGTCATAATAATTTTAGTAGATTGATAACTATGTAAAAAATATATAATTTGATTAATACATATAACTAAATTCGGAATCGAAACGAGTTCGTCTTTATGACCTGGCGGGCGCATTTTCGGACACCCGGCTTTTGCCTGAGGATTAGCTGGTAATCCGGCGTAACATGGGATCGGCACGTTCACAAATTGCTGGAATGTTTTATGGTCACCAGAATTTACTTGCAGTCATAAAATTGTTCGAAAAATTTAGGGGTGGTTCAGTTTATTACCTACAATAGTATTTATTTTTGTCGTCCGTAATAAAAAATGTAAATTGTAAAAATTGTGAGGCTAAAACGAATATTAAAAATAGATACAGGGTGGATCATGTAATCGTACGAACTTTACGCATTTTGAATCTAAAATGAAAGTTGAATTAATGGATAATAATAAGCGTGAATGTAAAATATTGAAAATGATTTGAAAAAACGATCCGATTCGCGAATGGTGCTTTATTAGCCTTAATTAAACGGTGTTTCGGCAATCCCGGTTGGATTGCCGGTAACAATCGGCCCCGTAAAAATGTGTTAAGTTCGCTTACATCTAGATAAGACCTATGTTTAAAGTTGCTTACGTTGATGATGGATTCTCCTACTGGCTGAAGTAGAGGTGAACTTGATTACCTCTCTAATAGTTGATATCCTGGTGAGCAGCCTTGGATGCTTAGTGGATTTGGATACTGGTTCTGCTGGAAGTCCTTCCTAATGTGTTGTGTGATGATAGGAGGTCCTTGGATGTGTGGGTTTGGCCGACCAGGAATGGACTGACATCATCCTGGTGTGACGTTGCCAAACGTGTTGTGGTGATAGGAGGTCCTTGCTTGTGTGGGTTTGGCCGACCAGGAATGGACTGACATCATCCTGGTATGACGTTGCCAAACGTGTTGTGATGATAGGAGGTCCTTGGATGTGTGGGTTTGGCCGACCAGGAATGGACTGACATCATCCTGGTATGTCGTCGCCAAACGTGTTGTGGGCGCCACAATGGGAAACTCTCTGGAGTCAATTCTACTGCCCATTGTCAGTAGGCTGGCGATTGGACGATGATCCTCGACGTCTTAACTTCTGAGGCTTTTTCCTTTGGTATCGTCAGCATGGAGACGGTCAAACCGTCCGACGTCACGGAACGTGTCTAGATTGCACCCTCGTTCCGTAGGGTGAAACACATAACAAATGTTTATTTTATGTATGGAAATGTCTATGCACTTACACTAATTGTTATTTACACTTATACTATGGTTTCTTACACGCACTATCCGGGGTCACAAGGCCCGGCGGTTAGAAAGTGTCTATTGCACTTGAACAGTGACTATTATGCGGGGAAGCGTCTATTTCGCGGCACAATACACTATGTTGATTTCATTTGTTGACATAGCTTGAGTATTGATGGTGGAAGAACCATGTGTGGCATGATCGTCGGCGATGTCTGCTTCCTCTGTGCTGATGGCTTCTGGTGATTCCGATGGTGAAGATGATCCTTGACAGCATCTCTGCGGGTGGAGCTAATGGTAGTGTCGTGGAGCTGAGTGGTTGTCTTTGGCGAAGTATTCAGAGTTAGGGCACACATGGGGTTTGTATTCATTTTTAACGTCTATTTCGCGAGGAGGGATATGCACATGCGTGTCTTTGGGACACTTGTCACTAACACTGGTACGTGTATTAGTTTTACGCGTCGCGATACGCGAAGTTAATGTTCTTTTATCACTGGCGTCGTATGGGTGGAATCGAATATTCATTTTTCCTGGTCGTTGAGGTCGTCGTCGTGAAGCGGCAGAAACATTGTGGCAATTTAGTTTTGATCCTGCCGCTGTGGGTCGTTTCCCGTTGTATTAGGACAGTCACTGTGCCAATGGTTGCCTTGACGACACTTCAAACAAAACGGTGGTGATCTGGGGCGGTACGGTCGGTCTGGAGGTGGTGGAGTTGCTCCTCGCTGGGAAGTGGCATTCTGTCCACGCTCAGGACGCGAACTATAATTTCTTCCATAATTTCCACCATATTTATGGTGAGCGTTTCGGCTTTCCCCCGGAGAAGGTCGTTGCTGGAAATTGGAGCGGTTTTCCGTACGTTGGCGACCATGTCCACTCTCTTCGATCCGGTTGTCGTTTCGGTACTGCTGATTATTCCCAACAGAATGTTGGTGATATTTTCTGTTGCCAGATATATAGTTGTTGCTTCTACCGGGACGTTGGTTATGTTGATTGTGATTTCTGTAATGCTGATGTGGAGGTGATCGTCTTTGGGGTGGCGGTGAGCGGCGTTGTGGCGGTGGTGAACGACGTCGTGGTGGTGGTGAATGGCGTCGTGGTGGTGGTGAATGGCATGGTGGTGGTGAACGTCGTTGTTGCTGTTGGTTTATAGACTTTGTGGCTGTTATGGAAATGGGTACTAATTCCGTAGCAGTTAACCGAGCAGCCTGGTGAACGAATTCTGCGACGGTGCTTGGCCTGAAGAAGAGCGCTTGTCGTAATGTAGGTGATGCAAGACGCCACATCATCTTCGTTTTAAATTCTTCTGTCCATGCTTGTCCATGCCTGTTGAAGAGGAGCTCTTTTCTGAGGGCAAACATTCCTGGTGGCGTGGAATTCTGCTGCGTAGACGACAGTTCAATCAGCTCGTCGTGTGCGAGTGAATCTGGGTCGACGGATGTGATTAGCAAATCCTTCGCCTGTTCCCATGGTACATCCTCCGTGAAGTATCCTCCGAACTTGGCTTTCGAGGCGTCGTCCATACGAGCTAAAGCTCGCATGTTCTTAACTGCGTCTTCCAGGTTAAGACCATTAAACTCTCTTTCTAGACGGGCGATAAATTGATGTGGATCGCGGCCTGTGAAGATCGGTTTGACGTCCGTTTCCGTTTTCTTCACCTCTAGCAAATAATCTATTATCTGCTTGCTTGCTTGGGTTGCGACTTCTTCGGTATTATGACTGTGTGGTTCGCGAGCGTCACGTGAATTGGACCTTGATAACTCACGGCGCAGATCGTCCCTCTCCTGTCTCATATCCTGCATATAATGATCTGCTTCCTCCTGGCGTCTCCGCATTTCTTTAACTTCACCAAGAAGTGCATCTATAATTTTGCGATATTGGCGACTTTCTCGCGATTCCTGATGAATAACTTGTTCCTCCTCGGCTTGTCTACGGAGTGCTTTTTCCTCGCGAATTTTCTCTAGCCTGGCCTCGTATTCTTGTTTCGCCGCAACCTCCTCGTCATCAAGTTCTGCGAAACTCAACATTGATTCTCTATCTAAATGTTGTATCGCAGATGGTGGAAAATCATCGAATGGCGAACCGGCTCTAGAGAAAACTGTCTGCTGCGTGGTCTCTGTCGAAATTCTGTTATCTCGACTTTCGCGGTCCATGGATTGATGCTGCGTGGGTGTAAGCTGTGAGCGATTGTGCATCGTGAAACTCTTCATTGACATCTTGGGACTTATGTGTTTTAATCAAGAAGAAAATATTGACAAAAAATGATTATGATGCGGCCCCGTCGAGTTCCTTCCTGGCTTATTTGCAAATAATGACTCAATTAAATTGATAACAAAAAAATAATAATACCACACTTTAAATGATGCTCAAGTGAATTGAAATTATAAAATAATAAATTTGATAATGCAATTAGTTAAGTAGTAAATAAATCAAGCTGATTAATCAATGGATATCTACGAAAATAAAAATGATGAATGATAACCCTTTAAATTATAAAACAACCAAAAAAACACCCTAGAATTTCTGAAAAAAAATTGTATTAGCACAAACAGTAAGCATATCAATTACAACCAAAATATTGCGTCCTGAAAAAGATAACAACAAAATAATAAATAATACAGCAATAGTATTAACAGGAACCAGCTGAATATAAGGTACTCTAATTGTAAACTTATCTGCAAGAGTGATTTATAAAATGAATAATAATGTGTTCTTGTTTTATGTTATTTGTTTCGTAAAATTCTGAATGTATGAAATGATTTGTCTAATGTGTTTCAATAATAAAAATCTAAATGAATAATTATTAGTTATCACATAAATTAAGCACTAACACAACTACGTTAAATTGATTAGACAAAAATATGAACCGTGTGACGAAAAATGAATTTAATAATTTAAATTTAAAAATATTCCCTCAAAGGATGTGTGATATTTTCATCCACTAGATAAACTATATTTATAATTATGTGCACAAATGAACTTATCTAAATTATATTTAGAAAAATGAAATAATGTTCAAGAGGTGAATTGATCTTAAATTGAAACTTTAATTATTAATCAACAGTTATTAAAATAATAATTATTTATAATAAGTGTAGGTTGAGTGAAAATTGAATTGAATATTGTCTGACTAACAAATTAGTGCTTGCTTGTAAAAAAATAATAATTTCAGAGCGTAGGTATAAAACGGCCAATAAGTTAGATGTCAATTATTATCGTGATTGTGAAAAAAATTTAGGCAAATCAATTCTGATATGTAAAAAAAATTAAAATGTGTCAAGGCGTGGGTGTGAAACGGCCACTAAGTTTGGGCGCCAATTATTATCGATGGATTGCGGGAGGATGTGTGTGAATTTCGTCTTTACCTCCACCGATAATTTACGACTAGCTTTGACGTGTAGAGCACGAGAACTGACTATCAGATTACCAAATCTAATCCACAATAAAAAAAAGAAAAATGTAAAATCCACTTACCTTACACTCTGCTTCTATGGGGACTGGATCTTTACTATTCTTGCGGGAAACACAATTAATGTAATCGTTAAATGAAAACAAAAAAACTGATTTGATGGAATTTTGAATTTAATAAACAAAAAAAAACAAATAACAAAACAAACAATGAAAACGAAGTTACAAGAAAACAAAATAATTAACAACTAACAATATTTAAATTTACGGACAAGTAAATGGTAATGATTGATTGTTTGAGGCTTTGATTGGCTACTTGAGATTTTGAATATTTGACTGTTTGAAACCGTAAATTGACCACGCGAACACTTTGAATGACTGACTGATGATTATGACTGTGAACTTGATAATAACTCGATGACGACTTGATAACTACTACGAGATGACTTGATAACTACTTGATAAGCACTTGATAACTGTGAGATAACTACTTGATGACTACTAGATGAGTACTAGATGACAACTGCCTTCATCCCTCGAATCTTCTCTCGTCATCACCTTCTAACAACCACCCCTCCATGACATTGTTGAAGGAAGGGGTGAGTTGTCATGGTTTTGACCGAGAGATGGCGTATGCGGTCTGATGTGCGGGATATTATTTGCCTTAATATTTATACTTATTACCAGGGTGATTATTTACATTATTTACACTATATCTACATATATACACCTGCATATATACATACACATGACGAACTATGTGTGTCATTAATGTGCTTAGGCTGAGGGGGTGTGCGCATATGTGTTGTGGCGCGCAAGCGTATTGATCTTGCGCGCATAAGTAATATTGTATCTACTTTCTACCCGTTTCGATCAGTCATAATAATTTTAGTAGATTGATAACTATGTAAAAAATATATAATTTGATTAATACATATAACTAAATTCGGAATCGAAACGAGTTCGTCTTTATGACCTGGCGGGCGCATTTTCGGACACCCGGCTTTTGCCTGAGGATTAGCTGGTAATCCGGCGTAACATGGGATCGGCACGTTCACAAATTGCTGGAATGTTTTATGGTCACCAGAATTTACTTGCAGTCATAAAATTGTTCGAAAAATTTAGGGGTGGTTCAGTTTATTACCTACAATAGTATTTATTTTTGTCGTCCGTAATAAAAAATGTAAATTGTAAAAATTGTGAGGCTAAAACGAATATTAAAAATAGATACAGGGTGGATCATGTAATCGTACGAACTTTACGCATTTTGAATCTAAAATGAAAGTTGAATTAATGGATAATAATAAGCGTGAATGTAAAATATTGAAAATGATTTGAAAAAACGATCCGATTCGCGAATGGTGCTTTATTAGCCTTAATTAAACGGTGTTTCGGCAATCCCGGTTGGATTGCCGGTAACAGCAGGTAACAGATGGCTAATGTCAAACGAGAGTTGATATATCTTTCAAAGTATTGGTATTTGACAGATAACAAATGATAAATCATAGAAAACAGATGACAATCGATATAAGCCAATAGTCATATTATGCATGGTAAAATGTTTAGATATGCTGATTTATATAGTAAGTCTTTATGCCAAACTTAATCAATTAGTTAGGCCAGCTGATAATTAAAGGTTAATATGAATAGTAGTTGTATGTTGATCGTTTGAATTTAAAGCCAACTTCGGGGATGGAGTTATTAAAGATTTGTTTAAGTTTTTATTTAAGGATTGATTCTAATATTGTGTCTTTTCTTTTTGCCGAAATGTCCCAATCATCTTCTCTTAGTTCAAATGAATGTTTTGTTCTAATTTTTTTTTTTTTTTTTACGAAAAAATATTATTTTAGGACATCTGCTGAAATATCTTTATAAGGCATTTGTAAATTTCTCTTCATGTTTTAGTAGAATGATTCTCATTTAGAAAATATAATCCAAATTAACTAACAAACTCTAAGGATATAATTTATATGCCTTTTAGAGTAGACCTTGACATTCATGTCTTCAAAACATTTAGCTTATAGAGTATTTTACCACGTTCTGCTATAGCGTTCATTCTATTTTTTTGGATCAATTAAATAATCATTTTGAATTGTCCTGACCGTAGTTTTTCCATTTAGCATTCAAAGTTAAATGTTAAAAATTATCAAAATACTAAAAATACTTTCCATATTTTAAAGAATCATATTTGCAGATGTAGAACAACTTTCAGTAATAAAATGTTCTAATGCAAATTAAAGTGTGTCTGTATTAATTCGTGTAATTTAAGAAGGTATTTTCTTAATTAATTAGTCGGATTAGTATCAGCGGATGCAGAAAATTTCCAGCTATAAAGTGGGATAATTGGGATTATTAATTTAATTCGCTGAGTGAATTCCTCATATGGCACTCAAGGCCAGCATTGCGTTAATTTTTTTCCGTGATAATTTATTCGATTGAACTGTGCACGGAAATAAATTTAATAGTGGATTATTTTAGAATATTTATTCTTTGTAACATTATAACATTTACTGTTTAGTGTGTAACATATATTTATTGACAAATTTTGTACATATTTACATTGGAATAATGAGGAATGAATGAGGAGTTAATGTATTAATTTGTCAAAAGGGTATCGACCAGAGGTCTTTCTGCCTTGTTTTGTTCAGTCATATGGCGTCAGTCGTTAATGCGTAAAAGGATGAAATGATAAAATGAAATCGAATATGGTTGAATTGGGATTTTTAAATTTAGGGTTTCTGGGAAGACAATATTGGGATAAGATATGGAAGTTGAAAGGATTTTTGGAGAATTTTTCTGATAGGAATCGAAGGCGTTCTAGGATAGGGATAACTAAAGTGGTATCATAGAGGAGCTGATTAGATGGATTGTGTAAAGGATTAAGAGGATGTCGGAGTTTGGTTAGGGTACGGAGGGATGCTTGCTCGCTAACTTCAATATTACGGGATGTTGGATTACTGGGTTTGGTATAGAGGGCACAACCATAGTCAAGAAGTGGACGGCAGATCATTTTGTATATTTTAACAGCTGTTTTTGTGTTAATACCACTTTTGTATAAGTTAAACTTCTAAAGCATTTTGCTCTAGAAGTAATTTTACCTTTTATTATGGCTGTATGTTTTTTAAAATTGATTTTTTGATCTATGGTTATGCCCAAGTACTTAACGAAAGCTGTGGGAGGGATCATGGTTTGAGAAATATGGACTTTGTGAGGTGAGTTATTGGTGCGATGATAAGGAATTAGGAGCTGGGATTTGTGGGGATTGATTTTAATGCGCCATTTTGCAAACCACCTTTGAAGGGAGTCAATAAGCTCTTGGAGGAATTGAAGGGCTTTTGGTAGTGTGGGAGCATGTGTGATTAGGGCAGTGTCGTCTGCAAATTGCAGGAGGTATTTGTTTGGATTAAAGTAGAGAGGATCAGGGTTGTAGACGTCAGCACAAAAAATGTTATATAACAGATGTGATAGGGGAGAACCTTGAGGGAGTACTTGTTCAGGAGTAAAGGAAGAGGAGAAAGAATTGTGGATTTTGACTTTTAAGGATCTATTGGAGAGGAATTGTTTAATAATGAAAATGATATGAGGAGGGATATTAAGGAGGTGGCACTTGTATAATAGGCCTTGATGCCAGACAGAGTCAAAAGCTTTCAGGACATCTAAAAATAGGGCTGCAGAAGCTCTGCCTTCGAGGTGGGATGTTTGGATATTTGAGACAAGGATAGTGAGTGGAAGGGAAGTTGATCGTCGGGGAAGAAAACCAAATTGGTATTTGGGGATGTGGTTGGAAATAAAAGAAAGGATTTTGTTTTTGAGGAGGGATTCATAGATTTTTCCAATAACAGGGAGGAGTGTGATGTAACGATAGCTGGATAATAAGGAAGAGGGTTGGTCGCGTTTAGGGATACTACTACTCCTATTTACCACACTTCTTGGAAGTATTGTTTTTTGTAGAGAAAGTTGATATTATTGAGGATGTGATCGTGGATGTGGAATGGAAGGGATTTTAGTATATGTATATGTATATGGTCGTGTCCAGTCGCTGTATTTTTCCCTTTCTTTAGAACGTCAAAGTATTCGTCATGAGTAAAAATGTCAGACGGTTCTGAAGAGTCATTTTTTTCAAAATATTTAAGGTACCAGTCGTTTACTTTATTAAAATGTGTGCGGTCAATTTACTGTTTATTTTCTCCTTTTTATTGGGTTTTTCTTTGCGTGACCTACCTATTTGTATTAACAGTCACTTTGAAAGGCCCGTTAGTTTGAAAAGTTACCTTGTTTTTTTTAAATTTCTATCCTTATTTACCACTTTAAATATTGTTCTAAGCTATGTCGAATTTATGTAAGATTTGTAATCAAACAATAAGTACCATGCCCACTGTTTATCTCTGCCGAAAAGTAGAACAAGTTTCGTTCTGGATCAGTCTAAAATGGAGAATGGTGAAGAATTTATATGTCTCATTTGCGATCAGGCCAACGTCGAACCTTAAGAAAGCATTACTTCCACCCCCTCAATGTTAGAGGATATTATAAAAGAAACTATCAGTTTTGTCCTTAATAATCAGCTGCATTGAAAATGAAAATAAATTACTTCACGATGAAATTCAAAAAACTTGGATTCAATGGAGATAGATATATTTAACGAGTTTAATTAACGCAGCATAAGAGCTAATAACGCTATTATTTGTTTGAGTTTACCAGAACTGTTTTGTAAATGAAATTAACACACAGTTTATTCCTTACTTCACTTGTTTAATAAGTGTTAAATGTACATTTTGTTTACAAGGTGAACATTATCACTAACAAACTAATAACGTATAGATATTTTCCTGGTAAACCTAAAATTGTTACTGTGGGAGTTCGGGTTCGCGAGCACCCAAGCGCACGCCAGTAACATGGACTGCCAACAGAGGGCGACGAATAGCGGCGGTCGTGGCGTACGCGAATATGATACCCCGCCAACAGAGGGCGACGGTATGGTAGCGACGGCCTTGGCGCGCGCGTTGGATGTCCCGCCAACAGAGAGCGCCCTAATGATCAAGCCGACGGAATGGTCACAGGCAGCCGTCAAAAAGGACGACACGCAGCTCAACCGGCAGACTTGGACTTCGATTTAACGTTGTTAGGTGGTTCTAAACGGTAACTGAAGTGGCAGGCTCACCATAGCTTGCCCGATCAAAGAGCTCACCATAGTTCTGCGATCACCAAGATGGACCTCCGATGACCGAGGAAGCTCCCCCAACTGCGGAAGTACAACACCGACAGAAGAAGGCGATTAAGAACGCCCGACGACGTGCCGGCCGCTACACCGTGATACCACCAGCGTAATCATCACTGCCCGAGAAGGAGGACGGCCACCGATCCATGACGTTGCGAAGTGCGCCAAAACTACCAGCACTCACAAACCGTACCAAGCTTACTTGTATATATGTAAATAGGAAATAAATCGATTTTAAAATCCCTTTTGTGTTTGATCCACAACCTCACGCCTCACAGTTACATCTGATTCTCGCTCCCAACTTCCAAAAAACAGAAAACTAAACATGTATTCCCACAACGTCGGCGGATTAAATACCAAGCTTAAAGAATTTTCCAATAATGTTTTCCTGAGTAGTTATGATATAAATCGATTGATTTATTCGACTGCTGGAATTATATAAGCGCATTATAGAGTTAAGTGGCCAATTTAAATGCGAATTAGTATTACTTTTATTATAACGAAATAAAGCTTAAAGTTCCGGACAAACAATTTGAAAATTCAAAATTTTATACAGGGTGAGTTTTTTCGATGTTCTCTATGGGGATCTTGGAAACTATAAGAGATAGAGAAACGGTTAAATGGGGAAAGAAGTGTAGATATACGAGACGAATAAAATTCCACTTTCAAAGTTTTCAAAAAAGTCAAGGGTAACTAGATATTTTGAAAAAAGTAAAAAGTGTGAATTTTTTCAAATCATTATATCTCGGTTATTATAACAGATAGGAAAAAACTGTAAAGGACAAAGTTTTAGATAATTTTATGTAGATTAATAAAAAATAATCAGAAAATTTTTATCGCCATTATTTTCCGAGATATGACGCAAACTTACATTTTTTTAAATGGAAACCATAGTTGGCGATGGCCTCATTCAAAAGGTAATTTTTTTCTCTTTAATCCAATATGACATACAAAAAAGTTATTTCTAAAAATAAGTGAGTTATAGTCATTTTAAGTTTTATTATAAATAAAAAATGGGTAGCCATGAAAAAGATGAAAGTAAAACAATTGCAGTGGTTTATAATAATAGCAATATTGTAATTATTAGTTATACAAAGTTAAACAAATATGAAAAACCAGCATAAGAATAATAATTTTGTAATTATCAAATGGCCTTCTGTATGTGGTATAAACCCATTTGTCAAGAGGATAATACATTTCTTACAAAAATATTATGAACAGATGAATCGCAATTCACTAATTGTGGCATTTTTAATCGCCACAATGAACATAGATGAACTCAAGACAATCCACGAGAAGTTTCACAGAGAAAACTACAAATTAAATTTGGGTTTAATCCATTGTGTGTTTAGATTAATAATTCTCGGTCCATATATTTTTGAAAGCTCACTAAGTGAAAATTTTCTTTCATTTTCTTCAGAAAACATTTGAAGATACGCTCGATTGTTTAAATTTATCATTTCTAGCAAGATTGAAATGTTTCCAATACGATGGTGCTCCACCTCATAACATGTTGGCTTTACAAATTATTTAAATGATGCTTTTCCTAACTCATAAGTGGGAAGAAATAAACCAATCCCAGGGCCACCTAGATCTCCCGATCTGCGCATTTTTGAATTTTTTCTGTGGGGTTATGTAAAAAACAACAAGTATATGAAAAATCATATCAATCCGTGGAGGATCATAAACAAGTTGTTATTGAAACATTTAATTCAATTTACATGAGAATTGTCAAAAAAGCCATAAATGTCATAATAGTATTAATAGTGGACTCTTTGACCATATTTTTTTAATATTAAAATTTCTCTCCCATTGATATATTGTTAATTACAGAATTACTTTATGCTATTGTTTCATTTTGGTTTATCTCTGTAAAACTAATAATTACAATATTGCTATTATTATAAACAACTGCAATTGTTTTACTTTCACCTTTTTCATGGCTACCCATTTTTTATTTATAATAAAATTTAAAATGACTATAACTCACTTATTTTTAAAAATAACTATGTCGTATGCTAGATTGGATTAAAGAGAAAAAAATTACCTTTTGAATGAGGTGACAGCCAACTATGGTTTCCATTTAAAAAAATGTAAGTTTACGTCATATCTCGGAAAATAATGACGATAAAAATTTTCTGATTATTTTTTATTAATCTGTATAAAATTACCTAAAACTTTGTCCTTTACAGTTTTTTTCTATCTATTATAATAACCGAGATATATTGATTTGAAAAAATTGATACTTTTTACTTTTTTCAAAATATCTAGTTATCCATTACTTTTTTTAAAACTTTGAAAGAGAAATTTTATTTATCTCGTAAATCTACACTTCTTTCCCCATTTAACCGTTTCCCTATCTCTTATAGTTTCCGAGATCCCCATAGAGAACATCGAAAAAAACTCACCCTGTATAAGCAAACCATGTTTGAAGTAGGGAAAGCTTATCAAAAAAACACCAAAAGATCGTGATAGCGAATTGTGTAATCCAGAAGCATATATACAGTCTTGTAGCACAGATATCGAACAAATCTTTTTTGCACCTTCTCGATATTTTTAGCATGCGTAGCATATGCAGGAAACCAAACCACCGAAGCATATTCAAGCTTTGATCTAACATACGCAAAGTATAGTTGCTTGATCACGTAAATATTATTAAAGACCTGACAAGTTCTTTTAATAAAACCCAACATTTTGAGACCTAAATTGCAAATCTATGTAATGCGGGGTATAAAAGTAAGCTTGGTGTCAAATAAGACTCCAAGATCATTAATTAATATTAGATGTTCTACCAAAAGTGATGTTTGACTTTTTGATGTTAAGCGAAATATTGTTAGTTTTACACTAAGTACTTATGCTTTCGAGATCACGCTGAAGTAAGCAGCAATCATCATCTGTTTGAATAAACCTAAATAGCTTAACAACATCAGCATACATAAGAATGTTTGATTATATATTATCTACAATGTAATTGATGAATATTAGGAACAAAAGAGGTCCAAAATTCGAACCTTGCGGCACGCCACTAGATGGACAAATAATCTCAGAAAAATAGCCTTTATGTTCAACATATTGACATTTAGCTGTTAGATATAAATTAATTAATTCTATCGTATTAATTCCAAGGCCAAAATTACTCAGCGTTGATCTATGGAATCAAATACCTTTTGAAAATCCGTATAGATGACATCCTCTTCTTTGCTATTATCCAGCTCCCTTTATATATACTCAGTGAAGTTCAAAAGATTGGATATGGTGGAACGTTTCTTCATGAAATGATTGTATTTTGAACATGAGCGTATATCTTGGTGAATAATTTGTATTCAAAGATTTTTGCAAAATTGTTTATATTTTTATTTGTACATCTTTGGATTTCTTTCTTAAAAAATTATATATACAACAAATCTATTTAAAAAACGTACTTTAAATTTTGGACAAAAGGTGCACGGGCAGAGTTCACAATCACAAAGTGTTCTTCCAATCAAACCCTTAATTTTCCATGATGCAAGAGGATATGCACTTTTATAAATGTTTCTTTAGCATAATATTCTTTTCTGACAAAAAAATTACAATTAGTAAAATCTACTACAATATAGCCGATTAAAATGAGATATATATTTCTAAATGTTTTGACTATTTATAAAATATGTCATCTGTACTATTTCATTAATAATATTTATATTTTGTCTTTATTATTATATCAATATTGATAGAGTATTATTAAAAGAAGTTTTGAACGTTTAGTTTTGCCTTATTAATATTTACATTGTATAATATTAGTAAATAATAAATAGTAGTAAATAGAAATCAGGAGCTTTTAAAAGGTAAGGAATTTACGTAATTGTCATCACAAAACACTTCTAATGGTAATTAAGTTATATAACTAGAAACCTATAAGACCTACACTGTATTGTATTTAATGTGATTCATATGTAATTACAAATTTGCTATAACAATTCCATTAAACAGCATATTATATAACCAAGATCTAATTAACCAGGGAAACATTTATTTTCGAACTTTCCGCTATATGTATTTCGTGCAATCGAGTTGTTTGTTTTCTATCTCGGTTTCCACGTAACATCTTTCCAGTTGAATTGTATTAATTTCGTGCTTTCATCTTTTCCAGGCCGTGTGATCGCAACGTAAAGGACGTAGAGCTGATTTCGACTCGGCTCAGGAGGGTGGAACAGCTGTGTAAGCTCCCAAATTCGGTTATTCAACAGTTAGCGCTGTGTGGATATTACGAGGATTTGGAGAAAGGCATCACATGTAAGTCAAATGAATTTACATTTGTGTTTCAGTAAAATATTATAAATAAATACGGCTCCAAATGGAATGTATACAAGTTTTTGATATGTGAATAAATATACGAAAATTCCTTTGAATTATATACATACGACGTTAGAAATAGTGATTTTATGAGAAGGAAAATTATTATATTATTATTTTAATCGTAAATGTAGACATAGGAAAATATAATACTTTCATCTTCTTATGCTTTGTTTAAAATAATAAAATAAAATCTATATAATTCTCTTTCAGAAAAAAAAAACAATAAGTATATTAGCAAGCTTATAATTCTTTCCATTTTGATCCTTACTATAAATAACTTAAACATATCTAAACTACAAATAGTAGTAGTAGTGGTGTTAGTCTATCGACCAACTGGTCCTTCTGCCGTGTGACTTGTGTATTTGTGTGTGTGTAAATGAGCTTGTTACTTTAATGATCGCCTCGACACTCTAAAGCACCATTAATTGTATCCCAATGGTGAATGGTAGCGGTCACCCATCCAACTGCTAACCCGAACTAACGTTGCTGCACTCGCGCTAACGCTAGTTTGGCCGCAACCGAATGCGTGTAACTACATATATTATCTAGTATTTAAAAATTTTAAACATAATAGAATTAAGACATAAACATTTATTGCAACACACTTATAACATAATTAAAAGTAAGTTTCTTTCTCAACCCAACCTCCCGGAGTTTTCCTCAAGAAATATTTTCGGGTCTCATCAAAGATAACAATAAACAGCGCAAATGGTACAGCGGGACATATGAGGTACATATAAATCGGTTCAAAATTGAGAATAGTATGAACGTAAGGAGCATAAACGGCCGTAATTGCTATCACACACTCGAAAACAATACCTAAATTCATAATCTTATTTGACATTCCGTGCTGAAACACCGACAATCTTCTAGTTTTACAAATGATACAATCAGCCACTTGAGTCATTACAATCGCCAGGAAGAAAGCGGATACGCACATCCTTTCTAAACGCATACGTTCTTCTTTTGTCCACTCTTGCCCGTAAGAGTCCAACATGTCGTTTTTATCAGATTCCCACTCATCATGAGAGTGTAATAAGCGACCTGGCAAAAACCCATGCTCCGCCATTGTATAGAAATAACAAGCAAAGCCAGCGCACGTTTGTGTTAACCCAATATTAACGCAAGTGAATAATATCAATTTAGTACTAACTAAATTGTCAGTTCTTTGATTGCGCGGCGGTCTTCTCATGATATCCGATTCGGCTATTTCGTACGCTAAACTTATCCCTGGCCATAAATCAGTACCGACATCTATAACTAAAATTGCCATTATAGTTAATGATTGTGGAATACCCAATAGAACGTGGGTCAAAAAAGGAATCACTTCTGGAACATTAGAGGTCATCATATATGCAATACTTTTCTTAAGATTATCAAATATCAAACGACCTTCTTCAATTCCTGTTACAATAGAAGCAAAATTATCATCTAAAATAATCATATCAGCGGCCTCTTTGGAGACGTCAGAGCCGGCTATTCCCATAGCGACTCCTATATCACCCTTTTTTAAAGCTGGAGAATCATTAACACCATCTCCTGTTACGGCGACTATGTTATTAGCCCTTTGAAACGCTTCCACTATTTGTAATTTTTGTTGGGGGCTAGTCCTGGCAAACACAATTTCGTTATAACGAGCTATTGTCATATCTAAATCCTCCGCTTCCATTTCCCTCAAATCACTTCCGGTCACCACAGTCGCTTTGCAGTGTAAGCTTTCCTCTAAACCAATCTTACTAGTTGATATATTCCTCCGCATAGCTATATCATAAACGGTTTCATTTTCCGCTGAAATGATACCAACTTTTTTTGCAATAGCCATTGCAGTAATCGGATGATCCCCAGTCACCATTATCACTTTAATACCAGCAGTTTTACATTTTGCAACAGCATCTAGAACACCAGGCCTTGGTGGATCGATCATCGACATAAATCCTAAAAATCTCAATCCTTCAGCAGGAAAATTCATATCATCGGCATCAAAAGGGTAACTTGCAGTATATTCTTTCGGAAGTTCTAAGTCTGCAAATCCTAAAACCCTCTCTCCCATAAATCCGAGTTCGATTAGTGCACCTTTCAGTTTTCGTTTAAGGTTTTCGTCAAGAGGTTCTGCTCTGTCAGTCAAGTGCATGATAGCACATCGTTCTATAATACGTTCAGGTGCGCCTTTCATTACTAATAGAAGCTGCTCTGTATCTGGCATTTTGTGTATCGAAATTTGATACTTATTTGTTGAATTAAATGGTATTTCAAATATCTAAAATAATTTTTAAGAATATAAATTAATAGACTAACTGATAGTTAAATAAGTACCTTTTCATGTTTTGCCCTAAAGATGGCTGTGTCGCCAAAATTAATTTCCATGGATTTTAAAACAGCACTTTCACTGGCATCTCCAACAACTTTTCTCTGTTGTACTGCAATTTGATCTTGACCATGTTCAAAATATGCACGGCTACAAAGGATGCCAACTCTGCATAAATACTGAAAACTATGACTCGACGATTTATTGTAGGTCTCCGATAATACGTCTACAATAGTACCATCATAACACATATGTGAAACAGTCATACGATTTTGGGTTAATGTTCCTGTTTTATCAGAACAGATTACTGTAGTTGATCCTAGTGTTTCAATTGAATGCAAATTTTTAACGAGGCAATTCTTTTTTGACATCTTTCTGGCGGTGAGTGTTAAGCATGCTGTCATTGTTACTAATAGTCCTTCAGGAACGCTAGCAACTACGATAGCGATAAAGTAAATAAATGCTTGAAAAATATCGTCTTTTATACATAGAATGAGGGCAAAGAATATAATACCAATTATAATTGCAATCGCTGTAATAACACGTACGAATTTTTTTAACTCTCGTTTAATAGGGGTTACTTCGGGTTGAAGACCAGATGTTAAACAAGCTATATGACCCATTAATGTGTTATCACCAGTCATGATTACAATTCCTTTTCCGGCACCTTCAACAACGTTCGTTCCATAAAAGGCTAAATTTGCTGTTTCCAACGGATTTAAATCTGTACTTTCAACTGTTCGTTGCTGAGGATCTGATTCTCCTGTAATAGAACTGTTATCCACTTTTAAACCTTTACATTCAAAAATTCTGATATCCGCTGGAACGCATTCCCCTCCTTGTATCTCAACGACATCACCAACAACTACCTCTTCAGAAGGTATCGCAATAGAAACACCACCCCTAATGACCATTGCATGTTTGGGAATCATTTTACGGAAACTCTCCATTATCGAGACATTAGCGGACTCTTGATAGAAACCAAAAAATCCAGTAACCGTGATAACGAAGAATAAAACGATAGCTGAAAACAACAAGTTGTATATTTTCAAGTTTTCAAATACTATATCTATTAACTTACATAAGTAAATTTGATCAAATGGTGTGTTTTTATCGTTTATGTAGGATATAGTATAACCAGTGAGGCTTAGGACAATTCCTCCCCAGAGTAGAATCGAAAAGCCTCCGAACATGTACTCCATAAAGATCACGCATCGCGATTTCGACTTTGGTGGCATTATGACGTTAGGGCCATTTTTCTTAAGTAGGTAGGCTGCATAATCCGGCTCTAAACCATATTCTAAATCTGTTTCGTATCTAAAATTATTATTATTTTATATTTTTGGAATGGCTAATATAAATGTACTAAAATAAATTTTGTTATTATTAATCTATCTGAAACTTAATGTTTGCGGCTTCTACTTCGTTATACATGTTGAGTATAAATAATAAACACTTTGTAACAAAGTGTTTATTATTTATCTGAAACTTATTTATTTTGGAACTGGATTTTAAAAAAAACTTATCTTTCTGGCGGTGAGTGTTAAGTATGCTGTTATTGTTAATAACAGTCCTTTAGGAACGCTAGCAACTACGATAGCTTACTTTTGAAAAATACTATGTTTTTGCTTTGCATAGTAGATTTTGTCCAAAAATCTTATGCGACCTATTTATTGCCATGAAAAGCTTAACTTATCTTTATCAAAATAATTTCTTAAATTCTTGCTAATTTTAGTTAACATGTTTAAAAACTAATTTTCCATTAATATTTGCACATTTTCATTTAATGAAAAAGATAATAAACACATGATTCACGTAGTAATTAAGTATGATGTGCTACAACATTTCAAAAAATTATAGACACATCTGTGGAATTCTAATATGTGAATGAATAATTGTTCTTATAAAGTAAGATAAGAACAATTCTCGTTACCTTCTAACTAAAGCAGCTAGTGTAATTATATGATCATCTATGTTCAACTCCTGTCGAAATTCATCCAAATTCTTGCCTTTGACCTTGAATAATACTGATCTTTGACTCTTAGAATCTAAGGAACGCCGATCATCCATTTTTCTTACGATACTTTCTGTAACTATTTGTGACGTTTGATTCAATTCTACATTTTCTGACACTGTTGTCAAGAATCAAATATTGTTCTCGCATCACTATTACCGTGATTATAAATAGAAAGTCAATCTTATGATAAATTATATAAAGTTAGTGCTAAAATATTGTTTATAATGTTTGCATTTTAACATATGATAAATTAATTAGATATCCAAAAGTTATAAATTTGCTTTATTTTATCGGAATTTTTCAGCAGTTTTCAGCTTCTATGCTTTAATGAATTCTTTAGAAATTATTCAAATCTTCGTTGGGATTATTATATTTATTGTTAAATTTAAACAGATTTTACACTTAAATAACAGATTTTTTTTTATATGCTGATGTGTTGATGAGTTTATTTGCCAATAGGCTATCGACCAGAGATTTCGACAATCTTACCTTATTTCATCAGAGATTTCCAGCATTTTTTCCAATTTTTTGAAGTTATTAGTAATTCTTCGAGCACTTTCAACTTTTAAGGTTTCAGATTTTAGAATTTTTCTAAAATTTTCCTTACATTTTCAAGAATATTTATTGCAAATTTCTTGTAATTTTCTCCAAGGTTGCAGATTTTTCCAGCAAAATCCTTTTTAATTTAACAATTCTGCTTTATTTTTTCTTTGAGATTTTCAGAATTTTTATGAATTCTTAATTCCATTTAGATTTCAAAATTTAGCGCAGTCAAGCAGGTTAACTGTATGTTCATCTACAAGTATTTACGTAGTTTCACGCTTTTTTTTGAAAGAACTAATCACTAAAGTGTATCCTTTTGATTGTGCAAGAAATGCAGTTAAGAGATGTATGAGGTAGAAATAATAAATACACGTGGGTATAATCAACGTTCTCATGTATGTTTAATTTACAGCATATGATGCTTTAAATACGACTTAGTAATTTTAATTGCTGCCTCGCTACAAATAATATTTACAATAATCTTAATAAGGCTTGCATGATTCAGAGTATCGAAGACTACTATAATTTAAAAAAACTAATGCGGTAAGCTGGTTTTGGTACTTTTTAGCAAGACTATCATCAATTATATCTAAAGGTGACTATCGTGAAATCCAAATTGTTTTTCAGGGAGAACATTGTTAATACTAAGGAAATTTCTAATTTGCATTGCCTTTATTTTCTCCAAAATTTTAGATAATTTAGGCAATATAATAATTGATCCTAAATCTTTGACGCTAGATGTTCATTCATTTTATTTGGCAATTTATTCTCTATTTGACAACCAGTAAAATCTATATATTTTTGAGACTTAGTACGTCTTACCTTTGGTAACCTTAAATTATCCTTTCCTCTGGCATGGGTTTCATGGCCGACATTAAACTATTAAAGTAAAGGTTGTGTCATTAGCATTGTTTGCACTAACAGACATTACGGGAATGTGCTAGCTAGCAAGCGCTGACTCCCGAGAGGTTGCCACAACTCGCCGAGTTTGAGAGGGCTGTATTGCGCTTGACCTGAGCGATGATGTCAAAGTAGGAGCTATGAAAGACATCGCGGCTGGAGCCGACCGAACAACGGTGATTGGGCGGTCATCGAACTGAAGTTCCTGGAGTACAATACTACCTCCAAAAATATTTTAGTAGCAATCAGGAGGGAGCGGTTCCTCCGTAAGATCAAAGTGCTCTTAATACGGTAGTATACAGCCACTCTTAGAGTCGCACTTCTTGGTGGCACAGTTGGTGAGAAGAAGATTCTTGCCAATGGATGTGAGTTGGATCCCCTGTGAATTCGCTGAGAGGCAACCAAGAAACAATGTCAGTGGTGCCCGGTTTTGGCCGCAACAGGGCCAGGTGCCAAGAACCAGATAAGTCAATGGGCGCGGAGTGCGAACACTACACGGGGGCGCCATACAAACAAGAGATAGATGTGAGCCCTGTCCCTTCTCCTAACTAGAACATGACTTCACGAGCCTAGGAGCCACACAAAATCCAGTACAAGAACACCGACATCATACCTGAGATTCCTACATGTCAACTTGAACCGCTTTCACCCAGCTCACGATATAATTACCATCGCGGAGTCGGAGGACTATCTCGACGTTGGATGGTAGATGGTTTAGGGATATAGAAGAAGGTGACGCAGCTCTGCTTCTGGGATCTCACGCAAGCATCGGGCCACCCTTATAGGGGCATCACTTCGGTGTCAGAATATTGCAGATGTATAACTGCCTGTGCAAAGGATTCTTTCATACACTTTATAAAAGGGCCAGACAGGAAAGGACCCTACTAAACCAATTGGGTATAGGTCTCTGCCTACTAGACTTCAAGGGTAAAATACTGGATCAAAAATAGATTTCATTGATGGCTCGAGAGCTTAGAATTAGGGGGCGCTCAGACAGCTTATTCTTTTCAATTAGAAATTGCTTGAGTTCTTTTTTAATATTATCAGCATGGGTAATTGTTTGTAGATGTAGGGTTATAGTATTAAAAAAGAGTTTCTGGAGATTTTTCATACATCGTTAGTCGGTGATTTGGGTACATATATGTACTTAAATTCCTTGTATTATATTTCTGATCTCTTTTAAAGTTTTCTTTCTATTTAAAATTAAACATAGTTTCATAAATAAATAATCCCTATAATTTAAGTTAAGCTTTCTTTTATGTAGTAAAAATCTTCTCAAATGAACAAGAACCATAGAAAATCAGGCCATTAAATTTAAAATTTAAATACTTTTAAACATTGGTTCGTAGACTGTTATTAGTGTCTTTAAATCAAGAGCACGTTTGAGAATGATTAAAGTCTGACTATTACACTATTTAATTTTAAAATTAATTGTTCACAGTGGCAAGTCCAGTTGAATCGTTTATCTAGAGTAATTCCAAGAAATTTAAGATTGATAACGTCAAGATCAATACATTTATTTTTTCATAAGAATGAGACAATATACGTTTTGCTTGCATTTAATATTAGTATATTTGCTTTTATATATGCTTTGCGTTTTAGTGTTTCCATGTCTTTATGAGAGATTAAGAGGTTACTGTCGTTGGCGTAAGCTGTTATATTTATTTCATTTTCACTCAAAGTTTTTATTAGATCATTTACATATATAATAAATAACCCTGAGAGTGTACTCTGTCACTACCTTGTGGTATACCATCACACATAATGAAGATAAAATTGGAGCTCACGCCACGCAGTTCATAATGGTTCATATTAGTTTCCACTAAAATGTTAAAAACGAAACCAACAAGTTATTATTGGAGATCCTGGCCAAGAGAGAAGATCTGGACCACCTATTGCGCATCATAAGCATCACTCGTAGGTTAATCAGGGGTCCCTCGAGGTTCCATTCTGGAACCCACCTTTTGGACTTAGTGAATGACTGATGTCTTTGAAGATACCGGTTGGTGGGGATATCATCGGTTTTGCTGACGACGTACTCTTAGTGATACGGAATTGACACATTGAATCGGTGTGGCAGATCGCGTCGACTCGCGCGAGTTAAGGCGGATTCCCAAGGCCACACACGTGCAGTTCCCTATCTGCGTGGAATTCCGGAGTCATCAACTCTTAGGTTATAAATACATCCCACAATTGTAACAAAGTCAGTAATAAATCTGTTAGTCGCATTTGTCGCATGAATTATTTCTCATTCAACGCTCCTGAAATAAAAAGTTACTTTTTAAAAAGTCAATCGATAGTTGATCAACCAAAACTCACGCTAAATACTTGGATGGCGGAAAAAGGTCTTACCATCGCAGAGAAGATGAACGCTGCTTGGTTTGGATGACGATCGGGTCTCTTAGCGGGAGAGATTATCAATATCTTGGGCAAAACAGAAAATAAGGCTAACAAAGCCTGGATTCTAGAGAACATTGCTATATGCCGCCCTGGCGTGGGAAAATTGCTTGACGTCACAGCGTAACACCTATAGGTTGATAAGAGCGGTGAGGCCTGGCAATATTAAAGTTACAAGCAGTAACAGCGGATAACTTAGTCTGCTCTATGATGGAGAGCCGGCCGCTAATTTTACTGTCGAAGTGCTTACCACGAGAGTCGTAATCAATTAAACAACTATATTGAAGGGATACTGGGTAAAGTATTGCCATATGTTCCACCAGTGTTCTATTTCATGGAGACCACCTTTTGGCTGCTTGCGTTCAATATGCCCCGAAAATAAAGAAAAAACATCGAGGAATGGACTATGGGACACCTATATTTATTTATTTGTTGCTAGAATTAATTTCATCATTGCTTTCTGTTTTCTAAATAGGATGATACATTTGTCGGATCTATACCTCTGTAATTTCAAAAAAAGGATATAGTGTACGTCACAATTGGAAGCTTTCGTCAAATTTCAAAATATTACTTGAATATAGTCGTTTTTTTCAAAACTGCCATCACATCTGATAACACATGATGACCTAAATCTTGTCTTTAATGCCAACATGCCAATCATCTTGGTGGGCGATTTAAACTCCAAAAGTCCGGAGTAAAACACTAGAAAGTTCTGCGACAGTTCATCAGCAACTCGAACTTGAATATCAGGGCAGTCGGCCCAGTAAGTCCTACCTTTTTCTACTCTGACTCTAATGTCCCGCCTAATGTGCTTGACATAGCCGTTCTCTCGAATGTCGATTGGGACTATGACATCTTGTCTTCCAATAAGCTCAGCTCCGACCACAATCCTGTCTTTTTAGACATAGCTGTCGGAGCACCTAGCCCGACTAAAGATATTAAAACAACAAATTGGCCTAATTACAAGACGAAGGTGGAAAATTCCCCTTCCAGTCATCAATTCGACGATTGACCTCGAAGCAGCTGTCTCTAGGCTCTCCTCGGTCATCATCAAGACTCACAAAGAATCCACAGCTAGCAGGGCATCCTCACAGGTAGGTTGATCATCTCCACATTCCCCCCGAGCTCAAGGCTCGTGCCGCAGATGAGAGACCAATTACGCGACCTGCGTAATGAGTGTTGGAAAAAGCGACTTGAGTCGTTTAATGAGCACCCAATTATGTGTGGGGGTTTTTCAAAAGGCTCAAGAGAGGTAAACCCTGTAACCACGCGTTACATGATTTCTAATTTCTGATTCTAATTCTGAAAAAGCAGAAACGTTCGCCGACTCCCTGGAGCGGCAATTCATGTTAAACCCTGTCGATGACGATGACTTTCGTGACGAAGTCAAAAGATTCGTTGGTTTCTACATTTTTAATTCAGACTGCGAAGCAGCCACCCCGGAAGAACTCGATGGACTGATAAAACAACCCAAAAATCAGAAAGCCCCCGGTTTTGACGGAATTTCCATCTTAATGGTGAAAAACCTCGGCCAAAAGGGTAGAACCGCTCTGCTCTACATCTACAACGCCTTAATGAGATTGGGTGCACTTCCATCTGCATGGAAGCTGGCCTCAGTAGTCAACATCCTTAAGGTGAGAAAATCACTAACTTTCCCCTAACATTATCGCCTAATCAGTTTGCTTAGCGCTTTAAGCAAAATTCTTGAAAAGGTCCTGCTAGCATGTCTTTTGGTCTTCACTGAAGACCATAAAATAATTCCAGATTCACAGGTCGGCTTCAGAGCTGGCCTGCCCACTAATCATCAGCTTTTGAGGGTGACCGAGTACATATCTGAGGGCTTTACTATCAAAAGAGACACTGCTGCAGTATTCCTTGACGTCTCTAAAGCGTTTGACAGAGTCTGGCACGACGGCCTTATTTATAAAATGATAGGGCTCAAGTACCCAGAATACATAATCAGTACATTGTATGACTTCCCTCTTAACAGGAAGTTCTGTACAAAGGTGAACACTAAGCCCTGTATAATATCTATACCAGCGACATACCGATTTGGCTCCGGTCATGATCGCACAATATGCTGACCACACTACCCTTCTGTACAGAAGGCGCTCTACATCCGACTTGGAGAATACTCTCCAGAAGGCCTTGGACTCTTTTGAGGAGTGGGCTGACAAGTGGCGACTAGCGATAAATGCTGACAAAAGTGTCTCTATACACTTCAGCAAAAATAAACATCGAGTTATTGAGTCCCCAGAATTTTCCTTTCGGGATTCATTAGTTCCAATCCGAGACGAGGTAACTACCTCGGTCTAATCTTCGACCAACACCTAAAATGGTCTACAATTTTTGAACATAAATTAGGTATAGCATCAGACGTTGGCAGTTATTTTCTGTAACCATACTCGTATATATAAAATAGGTTATATTGATAAACAATACGATTTTTAAAATCTGCTTCCATACTTTTATACATTGTTGGTTCACTTGAAATGTGCCTATTGCTACCAACGTCCTTGGGATAGTCATTTTTTAATAGTGCTGTGATTTGGTATTTATAATATGAGAAATATTTACAAAGAATTATTTAAATTCTATTCTATTCTATTTGCTGTTATAATATCTCAGCTTAAACACATTTTATTTTTCGTTTGGTGGTAATAATCCTGTGCTTTAGTTCTTCTTTCATTTCTTTAATTCGAATACTGGTGTTTTTTCTAGGACACCTGTCATTACACTCTATTAAAAAGCTAAAATTGACCCTAATGTTCTTAATTTCGGAATTAAACCAATTATTACGTATGACTATAGGACCAGTCTTTATATTTTTAAGCTAAAGTATGAAGCATGCGATCCCTGCTTCCCCTTATTAATGTTGCATGAAATGGATTAAATAAAGGTTCGGCGTCTAAGTTTAAGTCTAGTAATTGGTTTATTTATTATACCTCTAGATTGATTTACAACAATTAAGATGAGATAGAGCTAGATTTTTCACGAAAATAATCGAGAGACTGGAGTTATCATCAAAAAAATATACCTGATAATACAAGGTCTAGGAAGGAAGTATAAAGTTTTGAAAAAAAATAATAAAAATTATATTTGTTAAATATGTAGTTGTGAATTTGCCTGTCGTATTCATATCAAAGAAAAGGTTAAACACATATTTATGTACAAACAGTAATTTCATCTAAGTGACGTACGTTCTTTTCAACATACTCCTGAAGTCGAGTTGAGAAGATGTTCATGCATCTTTCCAACATGTTGGACGGAATCGACTCAATTTCTCGGGTGATAGCAGTGGATAGCTCATCAAGAGTGCGTGGTCTCTTAATAAACATGCGGGCCTTTAGATATTCCCACAGAAAAAAATCGCAGAACTAAAGATCAGCCGATCAAGTGGGGCACTCGAATTCCCTTGTAGTGAAATGAGACATCCTGGAAAATGTTCTCTCAAAAATGCAATAGACTCTCCTCAGCTGTGATAGGTTGCCCCGTCTTGCTGAAAAATACTCTTCTAATGTCAATATCACGTCTTGTCGATTTTGGAAAGAAAAACTTGCTTCTAGTTGCCCGTACTCGAGCCACATTTTTAGCGGTACTGGCATATCTTTCTCCATCTCAAGTAACTCTAGGCTTTAACGACCCTCTAGTAAGGAGGTTCTGCGCCCATTTTAGGATAGTGATTCGTGTAGCAACACTATTGTGTTCGAAATCTGCGTTGTGTAGCAATCTCAGAACGCCCAGTTTCGATGTAGGTGTCGTAAACAAATACGCATTATTCTTGATTAGAAATTAAAAACACTTGGTTTCTTTCACAGAATATTTATTTTTTTTTTTTTTTCTCCGACTAGTTTCGACAAAATGTCATTATCAAGGAGTAATTACTTCTTGATAATGACATTTTGTCGAAACTAGTCGGAGAAAAAATAATAAATATTCTGTGAAACAAACCAAGTGTTTTTAATTTCTAATCAAGATTTTTCAAATATGTTTCACCACGGGTTAAGTGAGCAATTAATTAAATAAATACTCCAGCGTCTACGGTTCCATAATGACTAAACCAAAAAATGCATGGTTGGGTGGTCACATATCAACCATTCCTAAAACGTTAGGATCGCTCTGTGCTGAGTTATATTCGTTCCAAAAACATCATACTTCGCTGTATAATATCTAGTATTTTTTTTATACGAGTAGGTTTTTAATAGGTATACGGTATCCATAAGAATGGAAAAGATCATTTAATTGAATGTTAAACACTTCCTGTGTCCCATATTTATCATTTAAATCACCAAGAAAAAATATTTTATTGGAACTGTGACAATACCTATATATTTTAACATTTATTGACCGCATAAACACATCCCTATTTACAATTTGCTGCTAACTCAAATTTGAGTATAATTAATTTTATTATTTACCATTATTAAAACTATCCAGTGCTTTGAATTAGTTCTGCACAAGAAAACTGTCGTTTTAAAATTGCATATTGTTAACTGAGAAAATTTAGTCAAACTAAGCCAATGCTCGCTTAGGCAGTTAACTCTCGCATTTAAATATGTAAGAAATGCTTCAAACTCATGCAGTTTGTTTCTGATAGATTGAATATTCATGTGAATAAATTTTATCTTTACAGCCGAGCAACTTTCACAAGTTTTATGTTGGTTTACGTTTGAGTTTAAAGTTTTACTTTTTTTGGCTAAAAAAGAGTACTTTTGATTTTTGATATTTTATGACCAGCTTGAAGGGTTTTCTATCTTCTCGGAATAGATTGATAATAATCTAATCATCAATGCGGTTTGATTTTCGTTTATTATTTCTATTTCTTTAATGTTAACAGTACCGTTCCAAGTTATATATTTTTGTATATATTTTGCTACTATTTCCTTTGCACAATCCTTCGTAGTCCTTCCAGAGAAGTACCAGGTCTGAGGGGAAGTTGTCTGCAATTCTGAGTTACTTCCAGTAGATACAACGTTTTTTTGCGCGTTTTCTTTCTACGAATATCTGACCAGCCTCCTTTGGTGCCGGTTCGGCATTTCGGTTGCCTATGGTTTGCTTTCTATTATTTTCCGTTGCCTACAATCACCGTTGGTTCTGAAATTACTGTAGATTGTATATTATAACTTTGGTTAGTTTTGCTACTCGAGGAAATGTTTATAATCTTATCTATTACATTCACTTAATGTTGTTAGAGTTGCTTTAAATCGCTATCCTTATCTGCTTTTTAGGATTCTCAATAACTGGAGATTTAATACACTGTTTCTGATTTTCCACAATTGGTGATAATGGTTGGTGAGATATCACCGGGGACTTGAAAATTTGGTTATGTTATTCCTTAAATGTTATAATTGTTCAGATATTTGAATGTAATTATCAAAAGAAATTGTAATTCAGCAAAAGATAAGTGAGAAAATTATTCACGAATTATTTGAACGCACTTATCGAAAGAAATTGTAATCACTGTTTATGGAATTAAATTACCGAAGAAAAATTGAACCTAATTACATTAATTTTACACCTTTGCCAATTTCCATTCCCTCAGAATACGCAAATTGAAAACTTCGCCTCGAATCTAACTTCGTTACAATATAAACTTAACGAGAACATTCTAGCAAATTAGGACTTTCGGGTGGGCGGTAATTTCGTCCGCGGCGGAATTTTTAGTGACCTGTATAAATATTAGATTATAAAGGTAGCCGCGGCGAGGGCGCGGTTGACGGATTATAAAGTTATATGCTTAAAGGGCACTTACCGTGAACAAAACCTGAAAGAAGTGAAATGAGATCGTTTGCATTCTGCGAGGGGGAGACACTCACCGGAATCAGCGAGATGGAAAATGGTGCGAAAGGGAGGAAGTGCCCGCACCTCGGTTCATATACGTAATCACCGCACCTATTTATACGTACAATTTTGTCGATATATGGGGGGTAAAACGTCGAGTGATGGGGATGTGTGGACCTATTTGAATTTATTAAAGATTTACATTGTAAGTCTGTAAGTCAACGCATGCCGCAGGGTATACTGGAAAGGCGTTAGATAAGGCATGTAATGATTCTTGAGCATAAATATTATATATGTATATATATATATATATATATATATATATATATATATAATCTGAAATAAAAACAAACCAAGTCAATATTTATATTTTTTTTAAGTATGTAATAAAAATATATGCATAATTTGCTGGAAACAGGGGAATATTTCCACATAAATATGGTATATATACACTTTAAGGTTAAAACAAACATTTACCCTGGAAGAACAGGGGCGAAACGCACCACAAAACAGTGCTTATAAATAATTCTGCAGAAACGTGTCGGCTACAAATGCTGCTCTAACAAGGCAAGAACTTGGCCACTATTTATGATAAAACTTGCGCTAAAGTATTTATGTATAGTACGATAAACTTTTTGCGTTAAGCAATAAATTTCGAACAAATAATATTACAACTACAAATCACACGATATAGAGATAATATAAGTATAAATAAATAACGTTTGTCAAAATTCTATATTCATATAAATTATTGAGTCTGCAAAACTTCTAAAAATGTTTAAGTTAGAGAACGTCTTAAAGATAAAGTATAAATAAAGTTAAGAAGTGTTTAATCAGATACCCGGAGAGTTAAAGACTCCAAAGCAAAACTCGTTTCCCTGTTTCCAAATGCACTAGTCTGGTGAGATCTAAAATAAATCGAAATAATAATTAAGAATTATTTTATTAAAATTAAAATTTTCGTTTGTTGCTATTATATTTTATAAAGAGTAATTGAAGTTTTTATAAATATTGCCGTATTTTATTTACGTAAAAGTAGCTACTAAACGCCAAATAAACATGTATAAAATAAATGTTATAAAGCATTACAACATATTGTCGTCCTATGATAATACTGGTCTACATGGCTAATGAGTATTTAGGACACAAATTATTTTTCCATTTACCCTTAGTCAATTGAAGGTTACGTAATAAAGGCGATTCGCCCAAAAGCCATAAAATATAAAAGCTATCATTTGAGGTAGTATTTTATTTAGAAATCACGCATAATAAAATTTTTATAATAACGACATTGTAGCGTTGATTTTACTAAAATAATTATCTATTCAATTATTAATGTTCTATTTTGTTTTTTTGTTATAATAGAATAATAAATAAAAGAAAAGGAATCTTACTCAGATCTGGTAGTATAGATAACTTTCGGCAAAGCTATTCTAACTAATTAAAACATCAAATGATTGTGTAGTATAGGTAACTTTCGGCACAGCTGTCCTAAGAAATTAGAACATCAAACTATTGTGTCTTTCCTTACTGACTTATTACAATCAAATAATAATATTATTTATATAATAAAATAGATGATATAATTTTTAATATATGTTCAGTTATCGTTTAATTTAATTTTAACTGAACACAAATAAAAGTGGTCTATTGCGTACCACTTTTAAGAGAACAAGTAATTCAAATTATGTCAAGTAGACGAGTATTAATAAACTATTATTTTTTAAGGAGGAACGGGTGGTCTTTTTATCCGTTGTTGGTTTTTATGCTGGAGCTTCATGTTTCTTGAAATGGTTATATCATCCATTTTCACTTGTTTGTACTTGTTTATCCTTCTGTGAAAATCCGCAACAAATATTCCCAGAGAATGTCGCATCCTGAATACAGTAGCCATAATTAATTTATTACTGCTTCTTAGGTACGTATATAATCCAAGCTTTTGTATTTATATATACTCTACTATTATCTTGACAAATATTTAACGCAACCTAATAAAAACAATTCTAAAATATAAAAATTAATAAAAAATTATTATATTTTTTCACTGAAATATGTTTGAAATTTTTTGTATATTTACATATTCTACACATACGAGGGTTACCGTAAAGTAAGGTCTCCCATTTTTTTCTCATAGTAAACATCATTTTATTGCAAAAGAAAGTACAGATTCTGAAAGCTTCTTTTAGCAATTTTTCTACGTAGTCTCCGTTACGATCAATGCACGTTTGGTTACGCTCTGGGAGCTTTTTCATACCTGGTATCGACAGCTGACTGCAGCTCTTTATCGCTTGAGAATTTCGTTCCCCCAAGTGTTGTTTCAAGTTGGTGAACAAATGGTAGTCACTGGGAGCCAAATCAGGGCTGTATGGAGGATGGTTAAGGATTTCCCATCCGAATTTAGCGATGAGTTAAGCACCTTGCGGTACTTGACGTACCCCATGCATCCCTGTGCATCTCTCGCACAGTCATTCGCCGATCCTCAAGCAGAAGTTTTTCAACTTTCGTCACTATCTCATCTGAAACTGATGGATTCAACATCTTAAAGATAATATCCGTCACGAAATTGAAGAAATTCAGCCCGATCAAAGTGACAAATTGCCCAAGGAATTTACTTAATGTTAGTTTAGGCTATACCAATTTGCAGCAATCTACAACAAGCGGTATTGAAACATTTTTGAAAAATGTGTTAAAATTTATTATCTTTGATTGTCTGTATCTTGGTCATTTGAAGACTTTTATAATAATTTCTTTACGAATCATCATTACTTTTTCTCTAGTATATGTGGTTAATTTTATTTCCCGAGCCACAGAAACACCCTGTATATATTTCACTAGAATTTTTAATTTATGATATTCTAAATATCTTTAGTTATATTTTGTTTTTATCTTGCAAACAACTGAAAAGTGCAGAGGTACTGACTTTATAATATGCAAAATAGATAACGGTAACATAATTACAATTCTCGAAAAACGCAACATGTTCAGGCAGTCACCATTTAGACGATATAATTTTCCAATTGTAACAAAAAAAAAAACATGTAAAGACTAAATAAAGTTTTTATGAAAAACGAACTTACTTATCTTTTCTTTGAGCAAAGTTATAGACAACCAAAATGGTAGCGGGACTTTTGTCCCACCTTGTATCAACAGTTGTCACCAACAATTTTTAACCTGACTGAAACATTATTTCGATTACTTACTTTTTTTTATTAGTAACCTTATTTTTTTGGTTCTATGATATTGTTTAATAATTCAAAAGCGAAATTTTAACTTTAGTATATGATTTTGTTCTTTAAAAGTACTTTATTTATAATATAATCCAGCACTGTTTTTTCCATCTCATTCTTCGGTAATTTTATCTTTCTAGTCTCCCAATTTGTTGACTAAAGTCTGTTTTCTAAAGTATTTTTTACCCAAATCGACATTTTGTTTACATTCTTCTGTTTTTGAAGTGGACTATTGCTTGATTATTTTTATTTTATTAATTTTTAATTTAATTTGGTGGAAATTGCAGTCACTATTTAATAAACATTGTGATATGAATTAAGTAAAGGTATTTTTTATTTGTTCATATAGTTTTAACATTTATAAGATCATTATCAAACGTATCATTACTTGAAGTTTATCAACGTACGATACATTCGATAATGGCTTTATAAAGGTAGTAACTATAGTCACAATATAAATCTTGTTTGTGAAATTAATAAAGTGCCGTTTTTGTAAAGTTCCTCACTGCAATTATAATTAGAGCATCTATATATAGTAACAATAATCCGTTTATGTTGGTTCATAAAACATTCATGTTACTCTAAAAAGGAAAATTAATTAATTAATTAATTAATTAATTAAAAGCATTAATTTATTTTGTTTAAATCATTACAATTTTTCAATAGTTCTATTAAGTCAATAAATATATAGTACTGACCATTACTATTTCTAGATCATTTTATTGAGAATATAACATGATAAATGGTTAATATTATATAGGAAATTGCTTGTTTTCTAGAGTCATTTCAATAATAATTAACTATTCAGAGAACAACATAGTATTAATAAAGTATTGCAGAGTTTTAGCGTCAGAAAAATGAGAAGGAGTCTATTCAAATAATTCTCTAGATTATAAATTTGACTGTTTTTACTCAACTCTTAAACAACATTTTAACAATAACTTTCCTCTAAAACAAATGATAAAAAAATGTCATGTCATTCTTGGGCGAATGAGGCGATAAGGATATCAAAACTGAAATTAAAAGAATTGCATGCTATGAAAAGCACATTTCCAATCCTATCTGATCTTTATAAAATGGAAAAATTAAAACATAAATCATTAGTTCGATGCACTAAGAATGGAAGTTACAAAACTAAAATGTTCCTCTCAAATAACATTTATAAAGCTACTTGGAATATAGTTAAAGAACTATCTTATAAGGAATCCAATACTACAGAAAACATTATCTTAAAAATCAACAATGAATTAGTTTCTGATTTTAGCATTATATCTAATAGATTTAACACATTTTTAAACAAACACCATTAGAAATAATTAACTATATTCTAAATAATACCGAAGAGAACGATATTCAGACTCTCGAATCGAGATTCGGTGCGAAATTTCTTCCAAAATCTAAATATACCTACTCTGCCTTGTCTGTATATATATTATGTGTATTTATACATTTTATGCAACAAAGAGAAACTTACTAGTGTAAAAGATATACATCATTACACAACACGAAATCGTCATGATTTATATCATGAAACTAGTCGACTACTTCCCCTTTGTTTCTGGAGTCAAACTTTCTAATAAACTTCCCATCTACCTGTAAAATATATCAAGAAAAACAGAATTTAAATCAATGTTGAAATTATATTTGCTTTCATCGTGTTATTACTCTGTTTCCGAATTTTTGATTTGAGTGTTTTCGCATACCTATTTGTTTTTTTGTGTGACTTGTATTATATTATTATAAAGCAATACTGTTGAGATCTAAAAGATCGAAAAATGTTCCTGCAGATGTTTTTTAAACTTAATTTTTATATGAATTAATTTTGCCATTCAAATTCATTTCATATTTTTCATATTTTTACACTAAATTCACTTTAAAAAAAAATTCGTAAATTAAAATTCCTAAAGTTTATATGACAGAAATAACTATTTTCAAACTAATTTTACTTTTGTATTTGTAACTTGTGTATAATTAAATATCTACCGTGATATTAGCTAGGAAGTAGTTGTTTCAATAAGTGATTGGTTTTGTAGTCTTAATAATTACGTTACGAGTTACGATATATTTCGTATTTTTAAAATTTTTAATTATTTTTAATTAATTTTCTAATACACCATAAACGACTTTACTATATTTTATTTATAAGGGGTAAAATATTATTAAATTTTTACTTTGTTTCACTAATTTGAGCAACAAACCAATTGATTAACAATTTTTTTACCTGTTATTTCATAATGTTTCTCCAAGAGGTAAGTGACATTTTATTTATAATTCTTCTGTTTTCAAACATTTTCTATAATTGTTTCTTATTTCTTGGCTAACTTTATTTAATTAAAATTAAACAATAGTTTATTTCATAGGTTTTTGTAACAGTTGTTATAATACTTTCTCTAAAACTATAATGACAATGGTATTTGAATATTTTTAGAATATTTCTCCAAAGTAAATAATTATTTCATAGATAAAGTTTGATGATTATTAGGTGTTTCTATATAATGACTATAAAATTAAAATAAAACTAAAGGAAGTTTATAGCAACGAATCGCATTATCATACATAGAAGTGTTGTCGGTTTATATCTTTAACAAAGCAGAGAGAATTTAATACAATTTTTCGATTTTATCATATGCTTATTCTATGCTCTAAGTAAAATTTCCTAGTTTTGCTATGTTTTTTGCTACTAAGAAGGCGATTACTGTTTTTGAAGACACTTTCAGCTTTTTTAATATTTTACCTTTTGTAATAGGAGAACTAACTCTCCAGCCAATTTACTTCTTTAATGAAGTGACGATTTTGATGGGAAATGGGTCTACTGGTTTTGACCCTGATGTTCCGAGCAAGATCGTTCTTAATGTTGTCAGAGCGGGATAGTAGCACAGGGTATGCTCCGCTTCTTTAGTGACTAAATAGAGGTGTTTCTTTAATTGACAGTGTCCAGTTAGGATAACGGTCAGGGATTTTAGGTTTAACCTGGATAGTTTTACACAATATTGGACAAGTTTAGTGTTGTATTCTGCTGGAGTCATGTTTTGCAGTATGTTTGAGAGATTACTTTTGGATAGGAGCACAGGTCTCTTGTCGGCTTTCAAAGATTTTACTACAGCATCCGTCATATTATTCCCTCTAGTGTTTGAGTGTGCTTTCTTAAGGGGTTAGGCCAGTCTAGGATTTTCTAAAAATCGAAATTTTTTTTTTTGCTTAAAGTACACTTTAGGGTCCTAAAAACATTATTCAATCGGTAGAATAGTGGAAAAAAACAAAATTTCCCTTTCCAATCCGCTGTAGTGTCGAAGCGTTCGGAGCGGGCGACGAGCGCATTACCTACCTACCACCGGGGCCTGGTGGCTCTAATAGTTCCCCAAAAGGTCGTTAGGAAGTGCTAGCTCATCAATACAGCTGTATGTCTACGTGTCCATGGAAGGTGAAATGTACGGCGCAGGAATCGCAGACTAAATGTATAACAAAATTTACAGCACGTAAAACTTTAAACACGTTTTTCTCGAAACTGCATTTTTCAAATCGGGAGACGATGGTACTCAGAGACTATCACACGTATCCACTTGAAATTTTAACTGTAGCTTCACAGTAACATTATCCAGTAAACTACGTACGATTTTTTTGTTATCATTGCAACTTTTTTTTATATAAACAATTTACTGCTCAGTTTTCGGTCAAATATTGAACTTTTTTTTTACAAGTCCGCCATTTTGCGAAAAATTGATGTAAAGCTAAAAGCATACGTACTTTACTAGCAAGTCTTATGTAGATTAAGATCCCGTTCTTTATTTTGGTTCAGAAAGAGCGAGTTCCTAGAATCACCGTCGCCCGTAGAGGCCCTCTTGAAAAAGGTGATTCCGAAGAATGGCCCAGTAGCCGCCATTTTGTATCAAAATGTCAATATAAATTTTTTTATATACTCAAATACATGTTTAATAAAGTCCGAAAGAGAGACATTCGATTCCTTTTTTCTTACTCCCAGAATAAATTGTCAAAATTAGGCCTTTTTTGAGGGCTCTAGACTGGCCTAACCCCTTAACTCATGCCGTCTTTAGTGCCATAAAATATTTATTTGCCAGTTTAGTTATTTTTTGGACACTAATAAGTAACCCTGGATGATCGTAGAGGGTTTCCTCAAAGGTATTTTTAGTTCCGAATTCAGTTTCGCACAATATGTGCCTACACCTGTTCAATTATTGTTTATTGCTCCATCCGTGAATATGTATATAGGAGCCTCAGAGTTTTGTGATCTGTATTCTCTTTCAAAGAGGTAAGTTGTAGTAGAACGGTCCTGACACTTCCCTAAAAATGCATCCCTCTGAGTCGCTCTACCCGTCTCTTAGTCTCTTGGTCTTAGCGCTCTATTTAGGGCCATCTCCTGTATGTTTAAATCCAGGGGAGGAAGAGACAATAATGCATTTATTGCTGACGTTGGGTGGTGCACATGACACCAGTAACCCGGATACATGCTAAACGTTCAATGTGCTATAGCTTAGTTGTTGCAGTTTTGAGTTTAACCCTAGGCCACCATATAACTGCTGCATATGTTAGGTCTGATTTTACAATAGTAGTATACAGCCACATGGTGAGTTTTTTTTTCATGTTAATTTGAAAATGTCAAAATTTTATTTCATCACCCAATGAAGGGAAAATAAGCATGTAAATGGTAAATATATGTATCTGGAGCTGGTATTATATAAACAGTGATTGAAAGGATATGGGTTTGAGTGGAAAATCATCTGTGTGAACTACGTCCTCCAGTTTGGTGTTAAAATTATATGTATGTTTTTTTCCTTCAATATTGTAAATGAACCATTAGTTTATTTGTATATATTATAACTATGTTTGAAAATGTTTAAATATAGATAAAGATAGTCCTCATGATCTCCCAACGATTCTCTGACACTGCCAGAACACCTCCTAGCTTAATTGACGATGATTACTCCAGTTTAGTTTAATATCTAAAACAATCTCCAGATACTTTATCTATGAAGCCAGAGTTAGTGTGGTGTTGAATATCCTGGGCAGCTTCATTCTGTCCAGTTTTCTTTTGTTGGTGAACAGAATAAGCTCTGACTTAGTTGGAATTACCGAGGAGAGCATTGTCTACACTATTTCTCCACTATATTAAAGGCACTCTGCATTACTTCACTGAATATACCTTCATAGAGTCCTTTAAACAGAATTGTTATGTCATGTTCGTATCCCACGGTTGGAAAGCCAGATTAATTTATTTTCCTTAGCAAATAGTCTATCTTGATGTTTCACAGAAGATGGGAATAGTATCTCTTCCTGTAGATAGCATCGGATTACCCTTCATAATTCCAGGTTGTAGCTTTGGGCCTTTGGATAGAATATTTTAAGCCTTACGGCTGTGGTTGTGGACTCAATTTGTTCATAAAAGTTTCTGGAAGATATCTTCTGTTATTGCCTTATCTTCTCTTTGTATAATACGTTAAGCTCTTTATGACACGTCTACTCGATTATCTGCTTGGATCATGTAGATGGGTTATAGTATTAGTGGTTAGCAGTATTAAAAATAGTATACGTCCCATGATAACAAGTTATTTTTTAAGAAATATATATATTTTAAATGGTAGACGAGTGACTTCTTAATAATAAAACTGTTATCAGTAACATTTCTTAGATTCAATTGACACTTAAGCTAACGTATTTAATTTTTTCGCTAATTTTATCTTAATACATATTTGAGATCTCCAACACTTAAATGTCGCCGAAAGGTCAGCCCTACGTTCCCTTACGAAACTAAGACACCCTATTAATCCCCTACACAATCCTTCTAATGCGCTCCTTTATGAAACCACCCAAGTCACCCCAATATCCCAACGTATAAATAGCCTAAATACCAAATTTGCCAATAACCCCTTCAATGTAACTCTACTCAATAAATTTTGCATTCCCCGAAACCCGAATATCCCCCCCCAAACATAAACACCCATCACTCACACTACATCAATTCATTAGTTCGAATCATCCAGACGGTTAAGCTAGCTAGCAAAGATATTTATTTTTCACACAAAACTTAGAGTCAAGACAGGGCAGAAAGGCCGATGGTCGATAGCCCAAACGGACAGACTAACCATATTGTTTATCATTACTTGTATTTCCATATAAACTGTGTTTGTAAAAAAGTGTTCGAATAAAGATGTTAATCTCTCTCTCTCTACATATTTGACCTAACTTCAATAAAAATAGTTTCAAAAGATAAAATGCATTAATTTTCAGCAGAGTGCTGAATAAGCATAATAAATATTATTATTACTATTATTTAGACCTAAACATATGGTTAGTTAGTGTAATTTGTAGACACAACTTGCTGTCATTATTTTAATATTAAAGAAATAATTTCATGTCGTTTATTTCTTATTTCTTATTTCCTACTACTGAATGATTTTTTTATAATAGATTCTGATGTAACCATTAAAATTTAGTTTAAAATTATTACTTCTATATAACTTTTCAATTTATTTGTTTCTTTGGTTTTATAATGTAGTTTTTATTTTAAACAATATAAAAGTAAATAGAGTTTAAGCAGATAACTTGGTTTCCTAAATTATGTATAATTTAATTGACAATTAACTCGGTGAGTTTTTTTAAATATTTGATTTCGTCGACAATTTTTACTTTCTACGTGGACACTTTCTCTACATATTTCCATTTATAAATTGAATATTTGCTTCACACATTTTTTGTAAACTGACTTTTTAACAACCTTTTAAATTTGATTCGATTGAATTTGAATTAACTTACCAATTATCGCTATTAAAAAATATGCAGATATTTAAAACTTCCACACCTCGATACTGTTATGTAATGACGTATATTTATTTTTACTGATTGACTGGATCTATAAGAAACTTTTGTTTTTGTGTTTTTGCTTTCCTAGAAATCTTCTTCCTTTCTCTCTGACTACATAAAAGAAGGAAAGATAGGAAAATAAAGGTAATGCTTGTTATGCTTCACCTACATTCTTGATGGAACCGGATGTATAAGTTTGATGAGGAAAAGCACTTGTTATGTTCCATATTTTTATTTTCAGTTTCCTGACGCGTGTATTGAACTTTGCGGTTCATTATCAAAGTATTACTACAAAGTTCTAAACACTTGTTAGGAAACTGAAAATAAAAATATGAATCATAATAAGTGCTTTTCTTCATCAAACTTAGTTTGGAAAAATTGATTTGAATAAGCGTCTTAATTTTATCATTAATATGTATTATATTATATTATATTATTTATTCTTAAACATAAATTTAATAAAAACTAATAAAAAATAGACGAAAAATTTGTAGGTAAAATTATTTAAAAATCACATACGATTGAGACATTTTTACTTATTACAGCCTATTTTTTGTGTTCTAAGCCATAGAAATTATTAAATTTTCATAAATCTTCTTTCTCTTTTAATTTTTTTAATAAATTTTTATTATGTTTTTTTATCTTGTTCGGGCAGTATTCAATACTGTATAAAAGATATTTTAAAGTATCTAAAGCCATGTAATCCCATTTTACTTGCCTATAATACTATTACAAACGTATACATTTATATTATCTTATAAATACATACATTTTATTTATTTCATATAAATTAAATAAGATGGAATTATCATTATATGTATAAGACAAAGTAAACTCCTCCACAAACAAATATTTACATTGGATAAGAAGTTCATATTTCACAATAATTAACTTATTTATGTTACATATTATATATGGCACACGTACATACATATAATTGAATTACTAGCTTTAATAGCATTACATATATCATAATTGCATTATGTAGTTATTACGTACGTAAGAAATCTTCTTAAAGAATCAACCGTTTTTTTAAATAAACATCTGCTCAGTTAATTGATAAAGATAACTTCTTAAATAATATCATTATCATCACATATTTAGTAACAGTAATTGTGATATGAGTAGATACTTTTAAAGAAAGAAAGAAACATAACAAACCTGTGAGAATAATCTATCAAACAAATTTAATAAACACTTTTATAAATTTATCTCAATCATTAAGTTATATTATGTATCATATTAACGTTGAGTGAAGTTGAGTAATTATTAGATTCTATATATAACAGTCAAGTTTATAAACATGTTTATAAACTTGACTGTTACATATAGAATCTAATAATTACACACTTGATTTTATAAACAAATAAATTTCATATTTTCTCACACCATATTCATTTAACGTTAATAAAATTAAATTTTTTGAAGTTTACTTGAAAGAAATAAACATTTTTAGACTAGCATTTTTTAGGTTATCAAAGCATTGAATATAATTGACTATTAAATATATTTGTAAATTAATGCCGACATACTTTTCGAAAATTTCCAGTTGTATGAAAAGTTGTTAATTCTCGCTTCAAAACAATTTGTTATACACGCCAAACTCGTGATTCTCTCACTATGAATATTTACAGGTCGGGGGTGCCTATACAATCTGGTGGTGTCGGCCGAGATGTGCGCCCTTATCTCATTCCACCCCTATTCAGGATGATGAGGGCGCTCGCACATGGGCGCTCCGACAATTTATTTACGGTCGTTTGTGTCTGCTGAGATAGTAATTTAAAGAAAATTATTCAATTTGTACCGAATTTTTCACTCAATATACGCTTCATATAAATATTTAACAAATAATAACATAATTTTTACTTTTATATAAATAAAACTATATAATATATATTGTATAAAACTACAATGGTTTCGCCCCACTGTGGCTTCTTCGGGTGAAGAAATGATAAATAATATTTAAAACACAAAAAATGACAATAAAAAGGAATATCGATTTTAAAATTCCCAAAATCAAACCTAACTTTTATTTATTTAATAAAGATTATTGTGGCGAATGTTACTATCTATAAGTTCATTTCATGGAAATACAACACTTTTTAATATGTCATACCTCAATTTAAAATACTTTAAATGAATGAAGAAGAAAACATGATGTACCATATAGTAAACGATCCCAAAATTAAACATTTATTTTGAATTATATTGTTTTAAAAAACGTTGATAAGTGAAGCCTTGAAGAAAATATGATTGATTAATTTCACACTTATTTCTTGGTAAGTTTTCCTTTAAATTTTAAATAAAATTTAAAAAAAATTGAATTTCTATGCTCTTCTCTATTTCTTATAAAAAGTAATTTCAGCAACACTCCAGAATAATGAAAGGAATCATAATATACAACAAAATAAAAGGCGTTATATCCTGTATCACTTTTCAATTTCCAATTCACTTCAGACAAACAAGAAAAGAGTGTTGAAGTGCGCTGTGCTGCGAAACGTGTGAAAGGGCGAGCAAATAGAATGTGTCTATGAAATCAAGGGTTGATTGCAATGTGTCTGATGGAGAGCTTAAATGGAATCGTGGTTTTTTTAGGTGCTATTTCTGGCATATTTGTGAAGTAAATGATATGCCGACGGCAACGGATACATTTGCGGAAATTCTGTGACAGAAATCTGTTATATATTTTATTAATAGTTTAAAAATACGAAAACATTTCATAAATATACAAAAATGAGTCTTAATAAGACAACAAATAAAATATATTTATAAATATATTTTATTTATTAATGCATTTATTTAAAATTACATTGTATTTGTATTTGTATTTTTCTCTATAATATATACAGACACACTTATATTAAAATAAAATGTAATTAAATGTAAATAATTAATGTAACGTGATGAAATTATCAATACAGGATGTCTCCTTAATCTACTAAAGTGAATGGACCATAGATTCATGGTATCAATTTAAGATTTAACACAAATTATCTATATTTAAAAGTGTTAAGCCGGAAGTAGTCTTCAAACAAATCGTTTATTATAGCTGATAATCATGATATAAAACATCATTTTAGTTAATATAGTATTCATTGTTTGATAAGAACTATAAAAAGCTAAGAAAAAAACTAAACTACAACATAAAAACTAAAATATTCTTTCAAGATGAACTAAATATAACAAATGTCGTTCGTACACGAAGCACTTCAAAACAAATAGTCCGAAAAACTGGACATGGGGAAATTGTACTCTTAGTACAAAGTTTGACGGTCAATTTTGAATGGTACCACTGAAGACGAATGTGAGCTTTTATACGGGGTTATTCACGCTATACGGCACGGAATATTGTGGCCAAAATACGTGACTTTCAAAAAGTTTCACTTTGGAGATATATGGGGGTCTATTAGGGCTACTTTTAAAATTACTTTCATAATATACAGGGTGTCCCAAAAACCCTAAAAGTATCAAAGTTGTGTTTTTTTTATGAAACACCCTGTATTTTATTGCATTTTTGGATCCTTCGATCAAAATAAGTGTGTGTTTTAATAAGATTTTTATTACTTAAACCTTAAGGTTTTTGAAATAATTTGAATTTTGTAAAAATTTAAAATAATTTTCATGTTTCAAATACTTAAAAAGTAATTAAGTTATGCATACCAAATTTACACTGAAATGTAACAATAGATCATATTTTATTTTCCAAGTATAACAAATTTGACATCTTATACCGGGTGTAAAAAAATTGGAATTAAACAAATGAGAACTTTAAATGGCTATAACTTCATTTATTTAAATGGAACGCTATATTTATTAATTTATCAGCAAATGCACGTTTTAAGTACCTATCGAATGGTATTTATATCTTAAATGTTAAGTCTTCTCGTTTTTACAGGAAACGCCAAAATATTATTTATTGCACCGTTTTAGTACTTTTTAAGTAAAAATTTTAATGTATCTAGTTTTCTATGGTATTTAAAAACATCAGATAATTAATTTAGTATGCCACTTTAGTTTAAAAAGCCTGTCTTTTGTTATAGTTGTCTTATTTTGCATTGTTGTGTTAGATCGTTAGTAATCGTAATATACAGGGTTATTGGCTTAAACAAAAGACTTTTTGAGAACTAAAACAGAATTCATAATTGGTTTATGAGTATGCAGAAAGTTATTTTAAATATTATTATTTTTAAAAGTAAAAAAATAGATAATGCTGACATTAACAGCCAAAAAAATCTTCCCGAAAAAGGTGATACAAGAAGAACCAGAAACAGAAATCAAATATTCCAGATGCCGAGGAGGATCCTTGCCTTAGCATCATGGTAGTGGATTGAGTTTGAGTTGAAGAACATATTTATTTATGAACTCAGCCTATGCTTCTTTCAGCCAAAATTTTATGTATAATTTTTATATAATTTGTTTTAAAGTGTATTTTTTTTAAGAAATAAGACCAAACAAACATACATACAAAACAAAGTAATTATTGTGTTTAATTTGTGACCAAAGATAAGTAAATAAATAAATACGGCTATATAACAAGATATTATAGAACATATTTATCATACGGCTGTTGAGCAGTTAATGAATTTTGACTAGAAAGTGTTAAAAATGGCGGGTTTAATAGTTGAGTTTTAAGAGACTTTGTATAAATGATCCCACAAAAGGGTCAATATGAAGCATATTTGCTTATAAGTAATTTAAAAAATAAGAAAATGGCAAAAGTGTATCATTTTTTATGGAAGAGCGTAGGTTTGAATGGAAGATTATTGGTAAACATTGAACTCCTCTAGTGAATTTTGTATCACAAATTATTTCTATGGTTTAATGAAATGTATGTATTTCATGTAATATTTTTACATTTTGAAAGCAGAATAAGTGTAAACAATGAAGAATAAAGAAAAATTATAATAAAGTAAATTTGGTCAATTTTACTACTTACCTTTCGATAAAATTAACTTAGTATTATTTGGTGAAGCCAGACTTGCTGTTAGTAACTATATAGTTGTTAGATACTTTGTTTTCCCATTTCTCTAAAACAGAAAACTTGAAAAGATGTTTATTTTTTTGTATTCTACAAGGTATATATCATAATAATCAACCTCTTGTATTTATTTATAATACAGCCTATTCACTTTTTTAATACTTATTTGCAATATAAAAGGTTTTCTGAACTGTTGTTATCTAACACATTTCTAATATGATCATCAAGATTTAAACTATTTTAATACCAGTTTGTAGATTGTTTTTCTTAAATTGTTTGTTATCATCAGGAAGTGCTATTTCAGAGGTACTACTTTCTTTTATTCTAAACTTTTAGTATCTATTCAGTTCGATTTATTTGAATCTCTGAAATAAAATTTTATTGAAATCATTTTTCTTAGTTGGGCCACAAATAGACTGTATTCAATGATGTGTAATGTTAAGATGTTATGTGGAATATAAATGCAGTGAGAAACTAATCAACAAAATATATAGGTTGAACAAACTTTTATTCTTGGAGATACGAGGGTGAATCAAATATAAACCAGAATTAACGTTAAAAAGTATGTATATATTATTTAAAAAGATGAATATGTTTTTTATTTTTCTACATAGTTTTCACTTTTGTGTACACATTTATTTCCAGCGAAGCGAAAGTTCTTTGATGCCATTATTGAAGAATTTAGTAGGATGTGTCTTCAGCCAATTGCTCACAAACGATTCCATATCTTAGTCACTCTAAATTTGTCTTTAAGTGGACCAAACATATGAAAGTCACATTGGGAGGGTGTTATTATATTACCCAATGAATTTTCTTTAATTTTTCTGGGGTCAAAGCAACTGTGTGTGGCCGAGCGTTGTCTTGAAAGAGAATCACACTTCGGATGGGTATGCCTCGTCTTTTCTGTCGATAAACCAGGGTGGCTTTATCAAGGAGCATGCAATAAGATTAAGCATTGAGTGTACATCAGTCATGAAGGCAATCAAGAAGCAGTATCCATTTTCTATTCCAAAAGACAGTTGCAAGAACTTTTCCCGAAGACAGACGGGTTTTGGCTTTTCGAGGTCAAGCTTCTCCAGGTTCTCCACTTCATTTTTGCTTGTTTAGATTCTGGTTTGTAATCATCACAAGTGTAAATATGACTTAAAAAATCATCACTCTCTGCTTGATATCAAGTCAAACGCCTTCCACAGACAGCAAGACGGTTCGCTTTGTGATTCTCCATCACTCGCCTTGCTGATAATGTTCGGTAATCCTACTCAGTGAATAATAATATTTCTTAAAATAAATTTCATAAACTCCATCCATCCATCAATCAAATTTACAGTAGAATCAGAAACAAATAATTCAATAAATTTTCTCGATCTCACAATTCATAAAATAAATAACCAATTAAATTTTAACATTTATAGAAAACCTACATATACCGACTCCATCATTCCAAATCATTCCCGACACCCTCAAAAACACAAATTAGCCAGTTTCACCTCAATGATTAATAGAGCCCTCAACATTCCTTTAAGTCCTCAAGCCTTTACCAACGAAATCCGCACAATTAAAAATATTGCAATTAATAATGGATACACAGAAGAGACAATTAATAAATTAATTCATAAATCCGAAATGAATCGTCTCAGTAAATATTTATATGCAAAAACAGAACCAGACAAAAAAGCATTCAAAGCAATCACTTATTTCGGAATGGTAAGCACTAAAATTAAAAAAGTCCTTGAAAGATGTAACGTAAATATTTGTTTCAAACCCTATAGTAAATTAAGTTCAACCATTTTTAATTGTAAAACTGAAATTGACATCATGAATAAATCCGGAATTTACAAGCTCACTTGTTCTCATTGTAAAAGCGTGTACGTCGGCCAATCTGGTCGTAATTTTCGAATTAGATTGAACGAACATAAAAAATCATTTTGTCAGAAAAATAATAATTCAACTTTTGCTAATCACTTGCTGGAAACGAATCACCCTTTTGAAAATGACATTCTTTCGGTAATCCACTTAACGGATAAAGGACGAAAAATGGATTTACTAGAAGCCATGGAAATTTTCAAAGCTAAGAATAATCCGGGAATTTCCCTTCTTAACGACCAGGTAGACCTGATGTACACGCCTCTATTCAACTGCTTAATATAAATATGTTAGACTCCGTAATATTAAACACTTTATGTTTGATAATGACTAGTTGATAGTCGAAACTATAGTCACATGTATTTTGTTAAATAAAAAGTGGTAAAACAAAGTGATCCTGTTTTCTTTCTTCAAAATTATTTTATTATATTTAATAATAAATTCTATCAGTAAGCCACAGGTCTTCGAATTGGATCTCAATTTAGTCCACTTTTAGTCAATTTATGCATGGCCAATATTTAAATAACAAATTTTCTCAATAGAATTGGCAAAAACTCATATTTCTTTTTGGTACAGATATGTTGATGATGTAATGGCATATTTCAGTCACGCAACATGTCAATTAGATCAATTTTGAAATCTAATTAAGAATATTTGTCGAAAAATTAATCATGAGGCAGAAAGTAACAGCAAAATTAACTTTTTGGATCTAACATTCAAGAAAGCAAAAAACAAATCAATTTGATATATGAAGAGAACCTACTAACTTCAATACAAATCACCCTATATCATACAAACTAACAGCATATCACTCTACGATACATCGAGCGTTCTCTATTTCCCTAAAGCCAAATAGACTTAATTATAAAAAGTCATTTCAATTGCCATTGAAATTGGTTCCCTTATTGATATTATCCCAAGAAATAAAAATCGTCATAAACGACAAGAGTTTTAATATATTCAAGAAAATATAATTTAAATAAATGTTTTATTTCACTTAAATATTTTGAGAAAACTAGTGAACAGATAGTAAATATTTTTCGATAACGGAATCAGCAGGCAGCTTTTAAACCCCCTCGAAAATTATCCAACATATTATCGAATCTAAAAGATTAAATCGATCCTTCTAAAAATCAAGTGTGTATGCGATTTGTTGTTCATAATGCAATTTCGTGTATGTAGGTCAAACAGGACGAAGTGTATGAACTCGATTTTCAGAATATTTACGTGCATTTCGTCTAGGTCAAGACTCTTTTTCAAATAATTGTTTGAAATGCAGATATCAATATTCAGATATAGATAATCCGAAAATTTTGCATAATTGAAACAATAACACTAAGCATAATCTTCTGGAGTCATTGGAAAATGTAATATGTCAGTATATCTCTTTAATGAGCAAACTGAATTAACCTTTTCACCATTATTTAATCTACTATAATCCTTCCAAGATAATCCGCAAACAAGTAGTGACAGGTATATATGCAATTATTAGAATTAAAAATGTTAATGAGAAAAATTATTTTCTCTCAGAATTACTGCAATTATGCAAGTACTAATGGCTAGTAGTTGAAATTCGTTACTTTGTTACTTAATGTGATTTAAGTCATAAGATGGAAACTAACAGTTTTGTAATCCTAAGCCGTTTAAAAGTAGGGTAATTAATTTCAATGCTATCGATTAAAAAAAACATTATATAAATTAGATCCATCGGACATAATCTTAAAATCACATAAGAGTCGTTTGTAAAATAAAAAAGTATTTAAAAATATAGGGTTAAGTAATATTTGAGAAAAAGCGCAATTATAAATGCAGCAAAATGTTTATATTGCACGCATTATGATGAAACAAAAAATATATTCTAAATAAACCAGTTGAATTTATTAACCGGGAAGCACTGATTTTCACTCACCAACACGTATTTTTACTTAATTTACATTTGCAGACCTACATTTCGCCTGTTTTGCAACGTTATAATTATCCTGTCTTTGGTCGTCTTAAGATTCATAGCAAAAACATGGCCACAATGAAACATATATTATAGAAAATGTTAAATCAAAAAAATATTATTTAGTACGACGTATTTTATTTTATTTTACTTGTGAGTTTGCTTTCATAAAAAATACTTGTTTTAAATTTGCAAAGTAATAGAGAAAGGTAACATTTAAATTATATAATATAAGACATTTAAGTTTTGTTGTAAATTGCCAACGATATTGATAATACTATATACTGCATTGTATTTAATTCGTTTTGCTCCTATTTCTAAATGTTTGAATTTAACCGCCGGTCCGTATAGTGGCACACTGGCTTAATTTCCTGCATTCGAATAATGGCCACGAAGCAGAACGTGATGTAATTCCAATGCGTATCCAAACATATTGATACATTTTCAAATAGCTTAGATAATCTAGGAATCTATAGTGAAGAAATTAGTAACACATTATATAATATAATAAGAATATTGGTGGGTATTATTTAAGAGTAAGCCATTGTCGAGGTATACTCGATTATTTTTTGTTATATAAAAGTAAAATAGGACATTTAATTTGATATCTATAGACGACGTTATGTTACGTGTACACACAAAGTTCATTAATCCCATTTTACCAAAACACAATCTATTCAGGTGCATGTTACACTTTCTATTTTTTAATGTATATATTTTAAAATTTAGGTAATTTAGCTGATCATTAATAACATTATGATTAATTGATAAATAATAATATATTCATCATATAGAATCGTCATTTGATTGTTAAAATGGAGATTCCTCATGATAAATTAATTTTATACAACCAATTCATTAATAAAATTTGTTTAATTTTGTTTTATGTTCTATAATATTTCACATTATTTTAATTTTTTTTTCTTGATTTTTTTAAATAAAAAATTCTGTTTTTTATACCAATATGATATTTTTCATAGTTTAGAAAATTAGTGGTCAAGAATAAAATAAATGAAATTATAATTTTTCTTAAATGTTGCTTTTAAGATATAATTTTTACTGGTCATGTATACAATTCACTACCTCTTAGACAATGAAGAATGATAAAGTGGTAAACGTATAAGTTATAAAGCATCATGAATAATTTTAACTTAGTAATGTTAGAGTTAGTATATTTGGACTTTTTTTTTAAAATAAAAAGTTCCCTTTTAGTTCTCAACTTATTGTTCTTACTTTTGTCGAATCTTTCATCGGCTCTTTGGCTTCTTGGCATTGCTGGTATTCAGAGACCAAGTCGTTCGTGTTGGATTCGGCTTCAGTAAATTCCATCTCATCATGTCTTCACCCGTGTACCAATGCTAGAAAGCCTTACGCCTGAACATAGCGGTGAATTGTTCGGAAATATGCTTGAACAACTCTTGAACACAATTACTCTTGACATTATTGCTGATCAATTCAACGAAGTAGCTGCTGTTTTTGACTTGAATGTTGAGCATTTGTTCATCAACTTCCTTCATAGACATACGTTCACGGAACAGGGCAGTAACTGTAAGGTAACGTCCGTGCTTTGGATCGTAGGTAATCATCATATTCTTAGCGTCGAGCATCTGTTAGGTGAGTTCTTGAACGGTGGGGCTCTGCCTTTTGATGTTAGTGAAGCAAAGCCTGCCATGAAGAAGTGAAGACTTGGGAATGGAACCATATCAACAACCAGTTTGCGGAGATCGGCATTTAGTTGACCAGGTGGTAATGTCAGATATTGTAAGTGATACCTATCTATGGTTAATATCTCCATACGTATTGAGCTTCAGTGTCCTAAAACAGATGTCATAAAGAGCTTCATTATCAATACAATAAGTTCCATGTGTGCTTTCTACAAGCTGGTGGACTGCTAAGGTAGCGTTGTTCTTTTCTACCACATTATATGATACTTTTTGTGAGAAGGTATTCATAATCCTAACTGGATATTTCTAAAGGATCTTGGAAATTAAGAAGGTACCCTTTCCAGATCCGGTACCGCCTCCAAATGAGTGTGTAAGCTCGAAACCTTGCAGACAATCGCAAGACTCGGATTCTTTCCTTACGATGTCAAGGACTGAATCGACCAATTCAACACATTCTGTGCTAAGGAGCACAACTGTTACTGGCGCCAGACTGTTCAAAGACAAAGTTGTCTGGCCTGAAAATCAGCCCGAATGGTCTAAGCGCACGGATTCTATATTGCCTGACTTCAGATTCACGAGGATGGCACGGGGAAGGTATTTGCCTCCGGATGCTTCATTGTAGCAAACGTTGATTCTTTCCAGTTTGAGGTCTGAGTCACTATGGTATGTTCTTGTGGGATCAATATCTTGATTATCAGAGATAATTTCACAAAATTTGGCTCCAATTTGGTTTTTTCATTGGCCGGCTTGGATCTCATTTCGATAGAAATTAATTAGATGTATAACTACTTGTACCAAACACAAACGCTTTTGACGTTACAGTCAATCTAAAATTATTATATATTGACCTAATTGAAGCTTTTGGCAACACCAACTACAATTCTCAATTCACTTACAACGATTTATTGTAATACTATTGCTAATATTTCCTGGTTTAATTTATAAAACTATATATAATTCTGCGATTATTTTGATTATACCCAAGATTGTTAAAAAAAAAACACAGTTTGGTTTCGTACTTAGATTCTCCAATGTGGAATGCATAGACATAGTTTTTTTGTAAGAAGATGCTTTATTTGAATTATAAACTTTTCGGACTTCGGATCTCTTTCACAAATATAATACAATAATTATATTGTATTATAATATATCGTTAGAATAATCTTTTAAAAATAATCAAGTTTCTTAATCGGTGAATCTTAAACATTAATAATATATAGAATATTGTAAAATTATTTACTGAAGACACTGTTTATGACCATCACTTGCACAATTTGCCATTAAAAGCTTCGAAAAATGTGATTATGTCTATATTAAAAACACTTTTGATATTTCCATTACTGACGTTCTTTTATAGATGGGATGGCCAATTATTTTAGAAAAATGCATTAGTTTTTCCTAAAAATATGAAGAAAAACAGTATTTCTTTATGAATAAAGGCTAAATCTCCATTTTGTCTTTTATTTCAAAGATATTCAAGAAAGTTATTATTATGTTTACAATAAATATATTTAGATTTGATTAGATTGCCTAGTGCCAAATACCCTGACCTTGTACCGTACAGCTCAGTTTAGATCTTTTGTACTAATACTCTATTACTAGCATGTTCTCAGGAAGTCTATTTCTATGGTCAATTAACTTCCTAAGAAATCATGATCCGTTCGGGCATTGTTGCATAGGATGTACTCGCTCATTTTCTATGTAAATCCAAATAGTCTACAAGTGGTGTGGTCCACTTTACCTACCTTGTGAAGGTGTTACTTCACTGGGCAATGTTCTCTAAGAAGCGTCGTGACCAGTTTTATCCCACTTTTAGTAAGAGCTGTTTAACTCTGTTTGGCGACAGGTCAATGAATATTTTGGATTGCTTTTGACCCGGTGTGCTTATCCAGGACCTGTTTTGTACATTTTTTCGCGCCCTTTTTAAAGGTTTTTTTATAGCTTAAATGTAGGTTTTGATCCGATCATGACAGTTACAGCTTATTCTCTGGCAAGTACATCACCATGTTCGTTGCCTATTATACTTGCGTAGCCTGGTATCCACATTTGAATTATCGTAGCTTGTTTCTCTTCGCCAATTGGTTCAGAACTTGATAACAGGTCCAATTTGTTTTGGAAATGCATGCTTTGAGGTTCTTAAAAGCTGTCTAAGATCAGATAGATTTGTGCCCCATTGTAGCCTTTTTTCGTACAATCTTGAGCACTTCTTTCCAAGGCTATTGTTTCAACCTGTAAGACTTACGGACCTTGTCCGAATACACAAAATGTACGTTGAATTTAGTTTTCTATCCAGTATAAAACCTTTTTTGTCATTTTTGTTTGGGACCTTTAAGCTTCGTACGATTACTGAAAATTTTATCAGGAGTGATGTTGAAGCCTTCAATCAGACACTATTGAGGGCAACTTGGGCCAAGGATGATGTGAAGACATATTTACCCCTTATGACAAATTCTATGTTATCGGCATACACTTGCGTAAAATAATCATTGTCAGGAGGTCATCTAACGCAATACACTATAAGGACGATAGAACCGGACCTTTTGGGTACCCTATTACTGTGGTCACTGTTTCTGAATTACTCCCTACACCTGCGATATATGTTACGATTTTGGGGTACGGGCTTGATTCATCTTATTTTAGGTATGTCGTAACCCTTTTTGATAACCCCTTTTGTCATGGTGTTGAAGGTTGTGGTTCTCAAACGTACCTTCAATATCTACAAAAACACCTAATGCAATCTTCTTGTTCTTGAATGTTGTCGGCGTGGTGGTACATTTTGAATAAAATATAAACTTTATGTTTGATGATGATCAGTTTATGATCGAAACTATAGTCACAGTCAATAAATAACTTTTGTGGTAAACCAAAGTTGAAAGTGTTTTACTTAATTGCAATCTTCTTGTGTTAAAACGAAGCTTCTATGCCTGTTGTGAGGCTATGAAGTGCTTCTATAATAGATTTGCTAGATTAATAGACACCTATTGGTAAGGGTGCATTGCTTTTTATACCGTCTATTATGTTCTCAATGACCTTTGGAAGAAATGAGTTAAGGATCTAAGATTAGCATTTGGCTTTATCTCGTGACCTTAAATAAGTTTTGGGGATAAATATTACCCTGACCTCTTACCATTCCATTGGAATATAACGTAGCATAACGGTAGCTTTGTAAACTCTCTGCATCTGCTGCAACAGTTAAAGAAAATTGCTATCTGGGCCTGGTGCTTTAAAGGGTTTAAAACTATAAACTGCTCATTAAATTTTGTATAAACTCTTTACCATCCTTACATTTGATTTCTCATGTGGGGAGAAATATTCTTCCTTTTCTAGATTGAGTAGTGTTTTCTTGGTTCACATACTTATGTTGAGGCTTGGAATTGCATCTTTAATAGAACATTAAGGCTTTTCTTGTACCCCTCTGCATATCTCCAATTAGGTTTTTCATTAGCCTGACGCTGTTGAAGTGGTTTTTGGACAAGATTTTACGAACTCTCTCACAAAACATTCTCTAAATTGCCTGTTTTCTATGCAATATTGAAAGTTTTCCTGGCTTGCATTCCCTGTTTCACCAGAGCAAGTCTCTGGAGGAAGATCTTCTCTTAAACTCTATTTGATCACGAAAAACTTGAACTAAATTGTGTGCTTGAAGAATTAATGCATGTTTCTGAGTCGACGAAAGTATATTAAATTGACTTAAATCAATTGTAAAAACAGTATTGATTTTGAGTTTACATGAAATGGTTAATTACAACAGTTAAAAAATAAAAGGGTAAGTGTAATAGTGTTTTTATTTGTTGCAATTGTGAAAAGTCAATGAAAGTTTCATCTATAGTTTTTATAAATCTGAGACTTGTAAAAATATCGTTTTAAACTAAACAAGCCTCAAAGCAGGATGACTCACCACAAAAAATATTATAGTTTGCCAAAATTATATCAAGAACAACTTTTTTAGAATTGTATATCATAATTTTACTATACAAGTCAGGACGTAAAAACAAATGTTTTTTTAAGTCAAGGTGACGCAGGTTTACCCCAAATTTTTATCACAATAATCGTAACTTGAATAATACTATCGTTACATATTGAGCGATTTCATATTTTTTTCCTAACAGGGCAAGTACAAGATGATCTTTTGGGTATTAGCCACCAAAATCAAATAACTTCTGAAAAGTGACTTAATATAATAATATTAGCAAATTATTTATGATTTTAAACTTTTTATATTAACTCACTTAAGTAGGAGGAAGTTAGAGAGTTCCAGTTGGCCGTTCAGCAAATTTCCTAACTGAAGATTTTTATTTATTTCTAAATTTTCCAGTAAATTTTGTTTCCTTAGTTTGCTTTTATTATTATATTAAGTGATAATAAATTTAAAAAAAATTGGTACCTCAACAATATTAGAATAGAAATTTTTATTTATGTCACATTTCACCCTTTTATCTATTGGCCCCGAGTGTAACCACAAAATCCCTAATGCCACATGCATGCAGATAATATAAACAAAACAATATGGGATGTACTAAAAGAAATACAAGAGGCTACATGATCCTATTTACAAATAAACGCAGGTACTAACGAGACCAAGAAATATTTTGTCGATTCTGGCCAGAGAATCTCAAACATTACTCCCAAACTTGACAATGGCGATAAAATACCACATAAGAAAGCATCAATATTTTTAAAATTTGTTACCAAAAAGGAAATATTCAGTATTGTTACCTCTTATGCTGCCTCAAATTGTTAGGATTGTATATGAGTAAAAGTGATTAAGGATTTAATTTATTGCATTATATATCCCTTAGACAAAATAATATATAAATTTAATGCTTCCTAAGCTACATTCTTGATGGAATAAAAATTTAATAGGTTTGTTTGCATTAATACACTTGTTGTGTGTTCCATGTTCAGGAAACTGCAAATAAAAACATGGAACACAACAAGTTTGATATCCAAACAAACCTAATAATTGTATTGAAACTTGAGAATTTCCAGATAGTTTAAAAATAATTGTTAAATGCAAGCATGTTTTCATAATACACACCAATTAGTTCTCTTAAACACTTTCTAAAATATTAGAAAGTATTATAAAAGGTATTTTGATTTCATTTTTTTAAATAAATATAATATGTTAACCAAACTACAGCATGTCTATCTGAAGAATAATTCGACCAATACATCACTAGTTGAATTAACTCAATTCATTGGAAGTGCTCTACGTAATAAAAATAATCCTCCGGGAATATTTCTGGATTTAATTTACACAATTGAATATAAAAAGTTCAATATTTAAAGATGGTTGAAATATGAAATCAAGTGTGATTTCTCAAGGGAGCATTTTAGGTTCAACTTTATTTATCATTTTGACATATAGATTTCCATGATTTGCGATGGTGTGATTTAAAATGAAGTACGCGACATTTTCTCCCGAATATAGACTTACAGTCTGTAACCCTGTTTGACGATTATAAAATAGATTATTTAAAGTAGGGTGTTTAAATAATTTTCTCATATCATTAACATCTTTATTATATTTAAATAATAAGATGTGAAGGAGCCACAATATAAAAATTGTAGTGAGTTAAATAGAAATTTTAAAATAAATTTACTAAACTTTTATTCTTATTATTTGTATATTAAATTTGTAATCTGTATGTACTAAAATAATAAACCTAACTTTAAAATTTATTACCCTAATCTTGAATAAAAAATAGTATTTATATTTATATTTAGCTAGAGCATAAACAATAAGTTACTGTACCAAAATAGCTTATTTTATTAAAGCTAACAAAAATTGATTCAGTTTTATTTCTATTATACTCTTTTAATTATTCCTATTATATAAACTTTTAATATTAACGTCTATATTAATGTATCATATGAAAAAAATATTACTATGATGATGTATAATTCATGCGGTATCTAAAATACCTTGGGCGTGGATATTTCAATTTTCCGGAAGAAAGGTTTATAATTATAAGAATTCGAGACCTTGTGAACTCTGCAATTATAAGTATTTCAAGTGTAATAGCCTCAATATACATTTCCTTAATAATTTGCATTCCTATGACCGATTAAATTGATAAAACTAGATTTAAGCCGTGGCTATAGTTACTTCCAATAATTGTGATGAATTTGGCGGAAATTATATTATAATTTTAATTACTCTTAATATAAATATTTATATTCTTTTGAGTGACGATTTTTGGTTTTGCCCTATTTCTAAAATGTCAAGTGAACTGTATATTTTAACATTTCAAATTGAGAATTTTTAAAAGGAATTATATTTATCTATGATTTGGTATATTTATTTATGAATTTAAAGCGTTCTATTAATTGTATCCCAATGGCGAATGGTATCGGTCAGCCATACAATTGCTGAACCAAACTAACGATATTGCACTGTAACTATTGCTGATTCGGCTGCAACCATGTGAGTCCACCCACCACCTGCGTTTATTTATTTTATTTATTTGAAGACAATAATATTGAGAAACGGATTATAATACGTGTTCAAAATTAAAACCTCTAACAGCCTGACAATGATTCCATGGATGAGTTAAGACTTCTAAGGTGTATTTAAAAGTTTGCTTTCTGTTTGTTTGATTATTTTACTTTACATATGAATTGGAAAAAATATGCAACAATCTATATAAATATTTAACATGACATGTGCAAAGTGTAACATCACTATTAGTATGAAATAAATTATTATTATCATTAACAATTTAAGGCAGTTGACATATTGGCTGAGTTTCTTACCTAGACCCATAATTCCAGACTCATCAACTGTAGATTTCAGGAATTTGCCATTACTAACTTATTGAAGTTAATTTTTTAGTGGTGTAGCTATTTTCATTATAAATTTTAACTCTTAACTTTACCTTATGAAAAATGATTTTAAAATTTCTTATTTAATTTAATCTCTCATATGATTCAAACTTTTTCATGTTTTGATTTTTAAATAATTTTGCCAGTCCATCTGGTTTTTAGTTTAACTTCTTGATGCAAGTTTTTAAATATTAATAAAAGTTGAAAGGAAGAAATGAACAAAGTTTAGATAATAATTGCAAGGCAAAGCAAGAGCAAAAAGAGATATATTTTTACATTTTTGATGGTTTAATAATTTTTATTTAAAATCGGAATTTACTTAGGGTTTCAAATATATTGAGACATTATTTATTCTATATTAATTACTTATTTAAATTATAAATAACATAAATAACTTAGTCTGCTTATGAAATAAAAGTACGTCCGTTTTTGGGTAACTTACAACTAAAATCATGATTTAAACACAAACATAATAAAACAGTAAGTTTATTAAAACTTAAAAACATACATTAAAATAAATAACGCAATATAACATGTGTAACTAAAATAAGATCATTGAGTTTCAATTTTAACCACTTGTTAATGCCTTTCCTATAACCGATAAAATATTATTCGTAGTTGGTTTCGAAGTAGTAGTAAATGGTACCGCTGGCATGATTTTTGGAGAGAAGTACGTAGATATCGGCGCCGAGGTCAGTTTATCTTCTGGAGTAATATAGTCCAAAACAGTTTTCTGCACTACTCTAGGATTACTACTGCTCGTGGTGGACGACGAAATAAGTCGCCTTAGTATTTCGGCAACAGCTCTTCCTGTTGCTCCAGGTAATCCATTAATATTATTTCGCGCAACCCCAAACTGCAGACTGTAGACAGTGGCTAGTGTCGTGAATAGGAACAATAACTGCAAAAAATAAATTTAATTATGCTATAGAGATAATATTATCATAGATATATAAAATATGTGTTAATATTAAATATTTAAGATTTCATTTAATAAAATACTGACGCGGTATATAATTTCAAAAATGTCATATGCTGTGTCAGTATTTTATTAAGTGATATGGAGTTTCAATAAGTAGTAGCCTCATCAATCCAGTAATTAAAGATTCCATTCAATCAGTAAAGTAATTGTGTATAATAAAGAGAATGGTTGCGACCATTAGTGCCTCTTAATCGATACTTAAAATGAATTGAAAATCATAGTGAATTTTTCAATTCAGTTATTCTTCATAGAAAGACAAAAACCTTTTCTATAAAGAATCATTTTGCTGATTTTATACATAAATATTTTTAATGCAAATTTTAACTTTAATACAAAAATTTTTCTAGTGTAGACATTTTTCAGTTTAGTAAGGCAAGCAGCGAGGTACATATAGTACTTTACTGATATAATATATACTTTTATCGCTACAAAAAATGAATAAGGAGCAACTGGAGAAATAATTTATTAGATTTTATTATGCCGGTAAAGTAAACAGACAAAGACATAACAATAAATATTTTAAGTAAAAAGTTTTTAGACATAAATTCTACATTATAGTTTTATTATGTATCATAATTTTTGAGTAGATTATTTATTGGAAATATCAGTTCGGCACATTTACAATTTTTTTTAAACTGAATACATATTTTATAACTATGTATTTATTAATTTGACAAATGAAGCACTAATAACCTTTCTTCACAATTTTATTTTAATTGATTATGGTCACTTTGTATCCGAAATGTACATTTGGTTATTCAAATTAAATTGTCAAATTAATTTGATCTTCACGTAACTCAAGCAACCAATTTATGTATTTATTAATTTTTCGTGTCTCCATATTCTTTATATTCAAGTAAACGCCTTCAAAATTAAACATTTTATAAATTTTACTTACTGTTTTGTGCAATAGTTAAGAGGGTGCCGAATGTTGGCGGTTATAATAAACTGTATGAAATGTAGCTTTTGACAAATATAGATTCGTGACAATATTGCTGGGTATACTTCCTAGTCTATGAATTTTAACCGGAAGGATTTAAAAATAATTAAATGTATTAAAAAATTAATTATATGTTAAACAGTTTTGAGTTTTATTTTACAGAAATAAATACATTCAAACTAGTATTGCTTTGATAGTTTTTTTTTACATGCAAATTAATTTTATATATCTTGTATTTGTTTCTCATATCCATTTATAGTTATGTATGAATTAATATTATAGACATACCAAAATAAACAAACATTTATAATATACAGCAAAATTCATACCTATAATACAAGAAGTGTTAATAAAATTCATGTTGATAGTTGCCGCTTAAATATAAGAAAATATTCACCTAATATAGTAGGCCCTAAGCTTTATAATAATCTGCCAGATGACATTAAAAGTATTGAATCAATTAATGTATTTAAGAAAAAAATAAAGAGTTTTTAACTGGAAAAATTGTTTTATAATTTATGTGATATTATTATGTAAGAAATAATACTTGAAGTTTGTATATTGACGCACACAATACTATAAATATATATTATGTACACTATATGGTCTACGAAATAAATATTATTATTATTATTTATCACTTAGTGAAAAATTATATGAATTGTGAATTTTTAATCAATTAGCTATTACTTTTATATAATTAAATATCTGTCGAGGTATTCGCGCCAGAAAAGCATTTGTTTCAATATGTGATTTGTTTTGTAGATTTGCGAAATCTATTCGTATTTTTAATATTCATTGTTCTACATCAATTACTTTTGAATCAAGAAGTTTATGATTATGATAATTAAATAATAATAGAAATAAATAGTAAATTCATTCTTTTAAAAAACATAACATACCTTTGTCACTAAGTAGCATAATTTAAACTTTATAGAAATTCTAATTGATTTATCTAATCTTGTTCGGATGAAAGGTAAGAGCCATTGGGATTGGAGACACTTATGTGGTAATACAATTACATTACTAAGGGTTGTTTATAGAAAGGCACTTGGTTGGTTTCAGAATTATATAATAATATAAACAACCCTTAATATTAAAAATGTTTCACCACGTGATAAACGAGAATCAAATGCAACAAAAAAATACATTATATAGAAATACTTTTATTTAGTTAATATTACACTGTTTATTTTATTGGTGATTGCAGTTTTGGTTAAATAAAGATCATTATCAAACAAGATTATATTTATATTGCGTATAAAAAGACAATCTGTCTGGATTATCTTTTAGTCTGTGAATTTAAAGAGCTTTACCCATTTTAATCTCCTTATCCACGAAATTTAGGATTTGTAGTATATCTTTGTCAGAGATATGCATATTTTCAATAAGATTATTAGCGAAAGTTGAATTTTATTTTTTTTAAAATTTTTATTTAACCTAACATTAAAACTGCGACCTATTTACCCTATGTTTACGAAGGAGCAATCTTAATAGTTTAATATATTTTTTTGGTTCTACTATTACTGAATAGTAGAACCAGAAATTACCTTTAACATTGAATTATCTTTATCAGCTCTCGTGATTGTTTTCTTGTTAAATTTTATTTTATTTATTGAAAGATTCTGTTGTTTTACAAATTTTGGATTTGGTCTGTATCATCGATCCATTTAATTACCATAATTTTGAGGATGGTTCCATCGTAATAATACTTTACTTATATTCTAAAGGTGTTTACTCTACTGGAACTAGTTTAAGACTATTGTCTATTTACAATATCACCTAAAACTAAAAGAGGGTGAAGTGGTGTTACGGGGGTCGAGGGTTGTGACAGCGCTCCAAAAAATTAATTAATTTTCTTTAAAAGGTAAACAATTTATATCGGGGCAATCATTAAGATATAACTCTAAAAAAAAATAATTCCTTATGCTAGACTAGATGTTCTGATTTACTACCTGTAGTGCTGAGGTAGGTTGATTTTTGAATCCTTTGGATATTACTAATGATTAAGTTCTTTAGCTGCTAAGGCCTTTTTGACGATGATGCGATTGTCTCTTTTATTACATTCCGAAGGTCACATATTGCACAAAATAATCTCTTAATATAACGGAAAGCAAACAGATACAAAATCACACATTTCAAACGAACTTAAAAATACAATTTGAAAATAAGCACACTACTTTTAATTCGAAGAAACGACATTTACCAACGAATCCATCGTGTTCCAGGCTAAATAGTCTAGTAAATATTTATCAAGGTATTGGTTGAATTAAGCCAGTTGTTTCATACTTTAATATACCACTTCATGTAGTTGTTAAGTTTACATTTTTAAAGAAATGACTCATAACTATTATGACCTAGAGGTAGTTATAAATTCTGTAGATCATACTCACAAATTGAAGAAAATTAAGTTAGTACGAATACAAACACATTTAATTTTATTTATTCGACATGTTTTCATAAATTCCCTATGAAGATTCTTTTATAATTTGGACTTAAACTATGTTGGTATTTGATTAATATTTTGCATAGGTGGAACATGTTGCTTTAAAATTCTTTGTTGAAACCTACAACCTATTTGTCCCTCGTAGAATTGAAGGCAATTCCCACACTCTAACATTTAGATGTCAGAATTTGTATTTCTATTAGAATGATCTTTAGCGTTATTGATAAATTGTTCGTTTTGAAGGCAGTTAAATGACTTTAGTTTTTTTACTAATTGAAATTGATAGTTTTTCATTGTATGTCAGAAAACGGAAATGATTATCTAAATTATTTGAAAATTTCTGAGGGTATACTAAACAGCCTTTTGTTTACGTTTTTTGTCTAATAAATCTAGAATAAATTTATCTGGAAAACTGTTATTGTTTGCTATGACTAAATTGCGGTTTAATTCTTTATTAACCTTTGTTTTAGACAAAGGTGAAATGGTGAGAGGAATGAATAGATTTGTCGGTTTCTAACTCTATTTATTTATTTATTTATTTAGTTATTGTAAAAAATACACAGATTTATACCAGTAGAGGTATTTTTTATAAAGATGGCGTTTGCTGACTGCTCTTTCTAGCGAATTAATAAATATTTCGGCAAGTGGTGGCCTTGTGGGATTACCTATAGCTAATTTTTGTTTTGGGTAAAACGAAAATGATTAAATAGTAAGTAGTTCTGACGTCAGTACTTATTAAGGAGTGAGACACTATTAAAGGATTAGTATTTTGTCAGAGTAATAACTTTTTAATAATAGCGAACACCTCCTGGGGTGGCATGCTGGGAAAGAATTTCGTAACATCAAAGGACATCAATGTGCTGTTTCTGGGAAAAGTCGAATTGAAGAGTCATTCTCTGTACATCCCTGATTTGACACCCAATGATTTTCTTTATTTCCGCAAATCAAAAAGATATTATGAGGCCAATATTTTTTGATGCCAGAATAAGTGGTTGATGGGTTCAAAATGCATGTTTTGGAGACTATGCCTTTTTCTCGAAACATGCCTCCAGGCAAGTAATAAAAACAGATGCAGGTACCACATTTGAAATATAAAACGTGCTTTGAAATTGGGTTCATGCGCATGCAAAAGTGTTTTTCATAAAGAATATTTTGAGAAACAATGTACGATGATTACTTTCTTGTTTGTTCTCAATTTTGAAAGATGTAGGAAAACTTCATTTACCGACACAGTAATATCAGAAAACTCAAGACATCCAATACAATGATTCATAGAGTTAATTTCTGACTTTTATAAAAATAAGTTTTAATAATAACGTTTCTATAAATAAAACAATAGAAAATTTAATCTAATTTTAAACCCAGCTTTAAATTTAGATACAAAATCTTTTAAATTGTTAATATTTTGGAGACCATTTTACAAAATATGTAAACATGAATCTAACTTATAGTTTGGTAATGATCATTGTTTGATCGTACTAAATAAATAAATTTATTGAGATTACAGTCCCATAACAGAGCAAAATTCTATATCTAAATATAAATAATTCAAAGATAACTAAAGATTAATTTTCAATAAGTAATAACTAAAAAATACTATCTATATACTTACAATTAACATAATCTAATTTTAAAGATACTTAACATAAATCAAATAGTTAATATTACAAATAAAATTATATTATATTATATTGAATTTATTAAAGTTATCTCCAAATATATCGTATACATTATTAAGTAGCAATTCATTACATAATATAATTATTTCCAGATTGGTATGACTACGGCAGTTAGGGATAGCGTAACCAAATATACGACAATTTCTAATTGAGGATTTTGGCATATTAAATTTGAGAGAGTTTGATTATGTGCATATCCTTGATATTATTATATAGTTTGTACTAATACATCAGAGAGGATATTTTATGTCTATTTTCGGCGGTTTTCATATTATATTGTTGTAAAAGATGCAAATAAGTTCCTCTTTCCGGATATGTACCATGTGTAGAAAAGAATAACACAGTTTACTTAGAACAAACGCTTCAAATAATTTGACAGTGATTAATGGATTATTAAAAACTTTGCTATGTGAGATTTTTGTTATACACCACCCCCCAATTATTTATAACGTTTACTCTATTTAGCACATGTTCTTCACGCACATAATCTTAAACAATATTTGGTGTGAATATTCAAATACAATTGACTAAGTCATTCAAGATGTACCCCGAAGTAAACGCCTCTACCATCAAATATAATTTGTTTACATTACACCATTCAATTAATTTACTGAAATCCTCTTGTAGGTTAACACAGTCATTTAACTGTGTAATATTACTAAACGTTTTGAGATCACTAGCATAAAGTTAGCTTAATGAATTTATAAAAAAAAGTAGGAACAGCAGAGGACCTAAACTAGACCCCAGTGGAATGCGACTAGTAGGGATATAGACTTTAGATATACATCTTTCATAGAAAATTTAACGCTGCCTCTTTATAAGATAGGAGTAAACTACACTGATAATGTTAGAGTTAATGTCATACTTTGCTAGATTTTTGATAAGAATTTGATGTGATATGTTATTAAGCTTTTTTTAAATCTGGGAAGATTTTTGTTGTTCAGTGTCGAAGAGACATATTGTGGATCTTCCAAAAAGAAAACCATGTTACTCTGGTATCATGTTAACTCGTACAAGTTTACCTGTATTTTTACTCAAAATTATCTCAAAAGCTTTGGAAAAGTTGCTAACTACAGAAATTGGCCGATTGTTCTCTACTCTTGAAGTCTGAATAAACCCTGATCTTTTTCCAGACTTCTGGAAAAATGAATTAAGGAATTAAGAAGAAAAATTACCTTTCATGAATTGTAACAATTAGAATATAATATTGAGTCAAATGTGGAATTTCAGTCAAGGAAATACAAATAAATTTCTTTTTAACCTATTTGTTATCGAATGTCTTTGGTGTTTGGTTTATATTTAATTTACATAGTATTCCGAACATAATAACACCATTCCTTCTTTATTAATCAAGATTTTAATAAATCAAATAAAATTTTTGAGAAATTGATTTGTATTAAATGCATTTAATACATCCAGCACACATGTTATAAAAAATGAGTTTCAATAAGTAAAAGTCTCATCAATCCAATGTTTGTAAAAGGAATTAATTAATATTCTGCTATGAATTTTTTGAATAATTTTCTCACCTATCTCTTGGTGAAACATTATGATATAAAGAAATAACAAGTTTTTACTTTTTACGTTCACTATATACGGTTTTTACCTTAACAATATATAAAGCCAAATTGGCTATCAAAAGTTATTAATTAGTAATTATTAATTTCCCAATTTCAAAAGTGTGTATAATTTAGTTAAATGATTTTAAAATAGCATCAATTAAAACAGTTAAAACTGTCACAATAATCATCTTCAATTTCTATTAGGTTTTTTAAGCAACAAATATTATTTTAAAATCTATTAAGGACTTCAGAAATTTTATTATCAAGATATCTGTGTCTTTTTCTTATATAATGGCATCTTTCTGTAGAAAGATCATTTATTTATTGATTTTCATTTGAAATTTTCAATATCTTGTTTTATTTCTTTAGAGTTTTTCATAGAAAGTACTTAAAAGACCTCATCTATACATTATCCAGTAGAATTTTGGGTGCAAAGAAATTTATATTTTTGCTTCTAACCTATGAGCTAACACTGTTACTGTTACCTTAAAATCAATAGATGTATTACATTTGAATTTTTAAGAACTAACAAAGGGATAGAAAGTAAAATAATTACGACGGCGACTCCTTGTATAAGCCAGCTAAATCTAACCTTATTAAGTAAAAATATGCTACGTTCATCCTGTAATAAGACGGTTGAGCGAGAATTTTTAAGTGCACCATTGCAAATTTCGAATTATCACATTACTTGTTTGAAATCTGAAGATTTTTCAACGAGCGAAAAGAATGACTCTCAAAAGTGATCTCTCTAGAAATTAATAGCGTCGAAGAGAGGGAAATTTCGTATTTTGTTACTCAAGTTAAACATCAACATTTCTAATAAATGGAAACAAGCCCTTTTGGTAATATTTAGGAAAAGTGGCGGCATAACTTTCGAAAATGTTAGCCTAATTGGCTGATTGAACTTCATATCAAAACTTTTCTAGCATTAAATACTTAGACCTTTCAATTTCCATACATAATGAATACCTTTATCACAAGAGGCTTTAAAATAGGAAATTAATACAATTTACAGCATTGCTAATAATAACGGTTATACAAACAAAACAATAGACAACTTAATAAAAACCCGCCATAACAAAAATATACATAACATTTTGTATGCAGCTAACATTCCAGAAAGAAAATTCTTTAAATCATTAACATATTTTGAAGATATTAGCCTCAAAATTCGCAATATCCTAAACAAACTAGACATTAATGTAGCCTTAAAACCGTACAGTAAAATTTGTAACACCATTTTTAATAGAAAAACTCCCTTAGATAAATTTAATAGAGCAGGTATTTATAAACTAAATTGTAAAGATTGCCCCTCGATTTACATAGGGCAGACAGGGCGCAGTTTTAATGTTAGGTTAAAAGAACATTTAACGTCATTTCGTTTGAAAAAAGAAGATTCAACATTCGCTAATTACCCTATCGAAAACCGGCATACTTTTGACGAGGATGTACTTCAAATACTTCATTTTACGGATAAGAGGATTAAAATGGACGTACTCGAATCCATCGAAATCTACAAACACAAGGATAATCCGGATAGCCCCATAATTAACGAACAAACCAACCTCATGTTCTCACCTTTGTTTAAAGCGGTATAAGTAAGATTTTGTTTTCTGTATTTATATTACTTATAGTTTGATAATGATCATTGATTGATTGAAGCTGCAGTCACTATTTAATAAACATTGTGATATTAACTAAGTAAAAGTATTTTTTATTTTTCATCTAATTAAAATGTATCACGAAGTAAGTGCCTACAACCTCAATCAGTCTCTTTCCTTGCATTTTATAATGGTCGTGATTGCTTCCTTTTCCGTTTATTTGCAAAATTTTACTTTTTTTCTTTCTTGATCTCCATATTTAGTTCTTCTACCTATTCCACCCATATATTGATTATTTGTTACTTTCCCTATATATAATATATAAGGAAAATATTGTTTTTTTTAATGAGAATGTCTGTGGACGCTGTATTTCAAAAACTAGAACTGAAAAGCTTTTGGTAAACATGAATACTTCAATTAAAAATGTTGTGTTTATTTATATTTTACAACTTTTAATTAAACCCTCGTTTTTGCAATACTGATTGGAGGGTGGGATAGAGAACAACCAACCAACTCTACATATACATGACAACTTTTAAAGTATTTATTAGTGAATTGTTGATGATTTTGCTGCTTAAAAACAATAAAACCTTGTATGTAATAAAAATAAAGCATAATCCAAATTTAAGTTTAAATATAAATGACCTTCTATAGCTAATGTATATGTGTGGGTGGTTGGCCTCTATCCCACCCCCCAGTCACTAAAACACATCAAAAACTATTTGAAATATTTGTATGAATACATCAATTAAAAAATGCATTTTTTTGTGTGTTTTTTTACATTTATTTCTTTCAACTTCTAACTAAATTCCTCTATTATGTTTTACTCAGACTATACTTGTCTTCTAGTATCAGATAAAAATAAAACTAAAATAATTCAACAACCTGACTTAATTCTCAACGCCACTCAAGAGTGGATCCAAATGAATAAACTATTACTAAACAAATCAAAAACAAATATCATTATATTTGAAATAAAACTATCCAAAAACTATTACAAACATACCTATAAATAATGAAGACTTTGAGATTAAAAATAAAGTAATTTTTTTGTTCTAATACACGACAGCAACTTAAATTACAACTTTTACTGTTGAAAACTATTGGCAAGACTCGTATATCTATACTTTGTTGTACATCTGGAATATAATGAATAAGGAGACACGATTACTTTGTTTTTTACCACTTTATTTTAAATTGTACGTGACTATAGTTTAGACTAACATAGAGTCATTATCGAACATAATGTGTTTTAAGAAATCACACCTATTTATACAAAACAGTTAAATGTTTAAAAATAATAGTGGATAGAAAATTCAGTAATGCATTTTTTAAATTGAATATTAATATATTAATGTGTTTTGAACGATGCCAATCAAGAAATAATAAAACTAATTCAAGTAATAATAATATCCTACCAGAGTCACATCTGTATATAAAATTTAATTATAAATATATTTGATATATTTAAAAATATTAATAACATTACTCAGTGCAAAAATATTTGGTACTCACCAATATGATACGATTGCAGATAGAGCGTATCCGGTAGTTGAGATGCAGATGTAGAGCACGTTTTACCAGGACATCCCAATAAACTGTTATTCAAATGTTATTTCACTGTACTAAAACTTGTCACAAGCATTTATGTAGAATTACATAGCACACTCGAATACATTCCACGCAAGTCGCAATATATTACCATAGGCGTCAATTAAGACGTAATTAATTATGCACAAGTGCCTCTGCTAAGATATTATTAAAAATTTATTGTGTAAATGGTTATTAGGGGCAATTAGGCTTACCTTAAGTGCCATGTCTTATACGCGTTGTCTGAGGCGAACGAGTGGAAGAAAAATGAAAGGGCGCCCGAATTTATACCGTATTTCTTTCGGTGGGGTCTTACAATGTCGAATATTGTGAAATAAATTCGGTTATGCAATTGTTACACTTGTTTTGATAATATTGTCAAGGAAATACCCTTAAGAGGATTCTTTTTACAAAGGTAAAGGTCAAAATATTTATTTACAATTAATTTTCTAGATATTTCTTTAATATAGAAATTTGATTAATCCAATTAATATAGAATTATATTTACTTAATAATACTTGTAAATGGAGGGTAGTTTAGAAAAAAATCATCATGTCTGTGATGAATAAACCTAATCCAAAATTAATCAGCTAAAATGATGAACACCTACACATGGTTTTAAATACTTTTATTAAAAATATAACATTCAAGAATTATTACAATATATAATATATAATTAATGTATAGTGAGTGAAGACAATCCATTGAACAAAAATACAACGTGTTTCATATTAAATACGTACCATATATATACACCTTTATTTTTAAATTGATGAATACACAACACAAGTAATGAGTAGACAAACTCAAATCTGGAATACATTTGTCAAATGATTATTTACCACTGGTCTTTGCGCCTTATACACAATAGTTGTGCATTTTCGAGGTGTTGGGTTTATACTGGAGAAACAAAGTAAGTATTAACAATTAAAAATGATATCGAAAGAATTTTACCACGCTCAGGAAAAAGCTAATTATATTAATAAAAAGATAATTTAAACTACTCGGAAGTAAAAACTATGCACGGAAGTAAACATCGGTGTAACAAATAACTTTGTGTTACATTGACCGTAACTGGTGTACATACAATTCACTAGTCTGGCGATAAAATTTCATTTTAAGATTACGTGAGATTATTTGCATGTTAACTATTATTTTTTCGTTGGAGGTTTGCTGATAAAAAAAACTTAACAAGTTGATTCTCATGTTACCTAATATTTTATTTCAAATTATTATTTACCTATAATAAAATAATCAATTAAATTATATTGGATAGAATTTGGTATTAAAAATGTAAATTATTTTAACATACATTTATTTAGAAACTGGTTTTAAGTGACTGGAAGAATTTTAAATTACAAATTACAGTTAAATATTTACGAATCAGAGCTTAACGTTTATCATCTACTCAGGATTGAAATTAAATAATTAATTATAATTATAACATTACTTACGCTCAGAAAGAAGTAAAATAATTTAATAATTTTCTATTTATATGTGCATAGTTCCGTTAATTAATCTTTTCCCTCGGCAGCCTAATTATTATTTTAAATAAATACAAATATATAATCTTTCTGCCTTTTGCCCATACAATATTAAAGTATTTTGTTATTTAATTAATAGCTGTATAAATTAATAATTAAAATTAATTGAAGCGGTAAAGAAATTAATTTTAAAATCAACTGATATAGCCGTTCTTTTGCGGTTATATAGTATTCGTATGTAGTGATTCAAAATAATAGTTGTATGCCGGAAAGCCTAACACAACCTTTAAAAGTATTACTTTCAGTACAGTCGAAAATGGCAACATGTATGGTGTATATCCGACATTGCATTATTTGTCAATTCCTACAATGAAAAAATGCTGCAAAAGCGTGTAAATCAGTTTGCTCTTTTCTCGAAAAAGGTGTACAAAGTGTGTCCATTTTGGTCTAAGCAGTTACATTTTTTTCTGAACCACAAAAACGCCCTAGAGGCTCTATAAAATGCGGCAGCGATGAGTTGGAGAATATACAATCGCAGACAGAGCTCACAGAGTAACTCATTTCCAAATACCTAAATGAGATGAGAATGAAGTTACGGGTTCCTTATAAACTCATCGGAATCAAAAAAATGAACAATTGTCTTTCTCTGCTCAATAAACAGCATCGAAAGTCTTTCTTATGAAAAATCGTTAGAGCAGTAGGAAATAGATACAATGATGACAATCTGAAACGCGAAAAGTCATGAGTAAATCTCAGCGGATCAGCAAAATCTGTCCCAAAACTAATTGCTTCGAAAAGAAGGTTCTTCTTTGCAAGTGGTGGGATATGAAGGGCGTGCTTTGCTATGAGTTATTACAGACGGGTGAAACAATACTGATGACCGCTACCAATGTTAATTAATACGCTTGAGTAAAGAATTAGAACGAAAACGGCCGTATACTGGCAAAGCAGAACGTCCAGTAAAATTGTTGCATGACAACGCCTGGTCACACATTTTCTCCAATGCAATAGACACCATAATGAGCCTTGGCTTAGACGTCTTGCAGTACCCATCCGATTAACACATATTCCGGTCGATGTAGTATGCCTTGTCCGATATGCATTTCCAATCAGTCCAATATTTTATTATCAAATTATGGATGTTCAATACTGTAAGGAGACTCGTGACCAATCTTATCTCGCTTTTAGTGAGGTGCAAGAACTGTTTAACTATACTTGGCGAAAAATCAAAATAAATTTTTGATTGCGTTTGACCTGGTGTATTTATCCAGTGCTATTTTGCACCTTTTTTACCACTCTTGGACCACGCTTTTTCTATGTGCTTTTGATAGCCTACATATAGGCTTGGGTCCGATGGTAGTTGCAGCTCCTTCCCTGGTAAGTACATTGGCATGGTCGTTGCCTAAAATATCATACTTGCGTGACCTGGCACCCACATTACGGAGCTTGTTGCCCTTGGCTCCGAGCTTGTTTACTGTTCTAAGTAGTTTTAGAATTAAAGCTGTACGTTTTGGGGTTCTTAATGAGGGACTAGCTGTTTGGAATAAGGCAGATGTGTGTCCCTTTGTACCCTTTTTTCGTAAAAATCTGAACAAATCTTTCCATGGCTATTGTTTCAATATGTAAGATTAATAGGTCTTGTCTGAAAGGAACTGATTTTTTTTATGTCTAAATCGGAACCTGCTTCCGTTTTTGATGCATCTGTATACCATATCACAGAGTTATGTTTTAGTTTTTTGATTGGGTTCAGGCTATCTTGGCGACCAAGGTCATTAGGAAATATCTATACGTGTGATGATCTAATGGTTTATGAGTTGCTCCATCTTGTTGAGTTGTCAAATGCCACTCGGTCAGTCGGATGTATAACGGCCAGGACATGACAGTGCGAGTCACCCTGGTATATTGTGAAATTGGTAGAATTTGGATTGTACTGTTTCCTTCTTTCCGTCCTCATTTATTTTATCCACAATGGCCTCACTTACGGCTTCAATTTATTTCGGGATCATGAGAAATTTTGGAAACTCTTCTAGTATTATACCTATTTTAACAACAGATGCTGCCTGACTGTATCCGGTGTTCTTCCAATTGACCGAGGCCTCTTGGTAGCTTCCCTGGGGGCACTAATGCCTTTATCTGAGCTTTTCCTGGCTCCATTACGCTCTTAATGATGAACATCATCTTCTTACGGGCGGCATTACTCATTGTGACCTTGTAGTCATAGCCATTTAGATTTCTAAGGCCATTGACAAGCTCGTCTTCTATGCTTTTCAGCAGCTTATCTCCAGATATTTTTCTGCAAGTTTCCATAGGCACATTGCCTCTTGACTCCTTCTCAATGTCTTTGAACCTTGGGGAGTCGTTCACTTCATGTTTAGCATTTTGGTTTATGTAGGTTTCATGAGTAGCTAGGGAAAGAAAAAGGTCTATTAGAGCAGAGTCCCGGAGGCCATAATAAGGCTACTGAAACTAGGGAAATGTTTAAGGTATTTGATTTTTGTGATTTCCTAGGCTAGGCCAAAACTAGGCCAACCCTAGTGTTGGCCTAGTTTTGGTCCGATACCTTAGCTGGGAACGGGTTTGTGGCCTCCTATCCCTTGAAACATAAACTATAGACACGGAAGCCCAGGATGATCCCAAAATGGTTTACACCCTAGTGGGGACATTCTAGTGGTTCATTACTGGTAGGATACTAAGTCCTCACAACACGACAAAGTGCATTACTTTGTAAGGGTATTGATATATCTAAATTTGGTGAGTTTTGCTGTTTTGGAGATTTAGTTATGTTTTTAATTTACATTACGAATTTACATTATAAATCACAAATAATTTGTTGTTAAAAGATTGTGAATTTTTCAATTCAGTGTAAGTCCCTTTGATTTAAGAGTAAAACTTTGAACTAAAATGTTAGGATGAATAAAAACAACGTACATAATGTTGATTAATGAGTGTAGGACAATATTTTTTTAAATAAAATAAAAGTTAATGTTTTTTGTATGTATTTGCCAGTCAGAGTACCAAAAGTTTAGAACATCTATTAGTTACTTAACGTGTTTTCTAGTTTTAGAATTACTGCATATATAGGCAAGACAACAAAAATAAAATTCTTTTAAAAATAGCTGTGAAGATTTTAAAATTTACGAATTTCTGTGTGCGCTGTGTGTAAAGATAATGCGTATGTAAAATAGGCTTATAAATATTAAACGTTACTATAGTCAATAACATAAATTACATAACATAAATATTAACTCGTATCTGAACTTGTTAATACAATACAACAGTATTTAAAAAAACATATAGAGACTTACTTGTAAAAAGTTCCTTGTGTGTTCTACTTCGTGAGTATTTATTTATTGTGTATTAACGATCGACCCCTTAGCGTAAAACATGTAATACCCATTATATTTTTTTTTCTTTAAGCAAGTCATCTAGACTATTAGTACTATTAATAAATTGGTACATGAAATTGCACCTAAGCACCCTTTATTTCTTACTCTCTCGTAATCGATATGTATGATTTAATTAATACATTAAGTATAACGTACATTGAGTAGATGTTACCTTTATGGTAAAAATCTAACGTTAATTTTTTGAGTAGTATTGAAGCATTACCATAATAACTTATGTACTGCTACTACCTCCTTTAATATCAGTCAAGTAACTGTTCATAATTTGTATCTTATAATTACTACAAATAAAATGTATCTTTTTGGAATTCTTCAAGGTGTTTAAACAATCTGTTTATGTGCTTAAATGAATCACTGTTAGTGATTACCTGAAAATATAAATATCTATATTATTCTCTTAAGAAGCCACAGAGTGGCGAAAAGATTGTAGTGAGTTAAATAAAAAATTGAAAATTAAACACTTATTAATTAAATATAAACTTCTGATTGATTGTCGAGGCATCGAGGCGTTGAAAAAAACTGCTGAATTAATATGAAAAACTATGAAAAATTTAATATTTAATATTTGCAACAAATATGCAAATAATATTACGAATGTCAATAAACTATTAAGAATTTTAGTAGATTGTGACTTCTGCAATATTTTTCATAATATAAATGTTGTATAATCGCGGTGACTTTTAAGTTTCAATGTTGTAATTGATTATGATTTTTGATTTCATAAGGTATAATGCTTCGACTAATTAATAAAGCTATTCATTTATACAAGAACAAGAATCGGGGAATAGCCCAGCAACATTAATTTCAAGAGGATATCAATCTAAAGATACTTATCGAGCCTATGAGCACTAATAACGTCGTTTGACAATTATTTTCTTGTTTTTTAAAGCAATGAATTTATAGCACTAAGAATTTTCTCGATACTGAAATCTTTTGAACTTTTAGATTTTCCAATTTTCCACTATTTCTTACCTTTCTTTAAGAATTTTATAACAGTGTTCCTCCAGATTCTTTGTGATTTTTAATTCTAGAATTTCTTATAATTTTTTATAGATGTTTATAATTCTGTAGTAAATTTGTGAGGTTTATTATTATCATTATTATTATTATTACTTTATTTTACGGACGTTTTCTTTATACAATTGTTAATTTATTTACACCCATTAAAAATATTATAGCAACCTTATACACTTTGTATATCATTCTTATTTGTTATTGACTCGATGTTAAGTATCCCTTTTAATATATTGCAATTGTATATCTTCATTTGATAAAGATTTATTTTAGCTAATATAGTTTATTAATTGCAGTGTAGAAAGCACGCATTTAACATAAATCATTATTTATATATTTTTTTATCTATTACCAACTGCATGCACAATAGAAAGAAAGTTACATTTATGGAAATTAAATACATATAATTGCGGCACTATCCTGCATCCGAATCAAAATATGGTAAAATATTACGAAACCATTATTACTATTACAAATAAATCAAATAAATCAAGAGAAATTGTTACATATTTATCGTATAAATTAATCAAATAAAATATAATTCATGCGTCCTTATACATTGCATGTTTTTTCATCCACAATTATTTTGGCATTAAATTTTATAATAAATTACCTGAGGATATAAGAGAAATGCCAACCAAAATTATGAAACATGCCGTTAAAACTATCCTTTTAAGAAAAGCTTTCTATAGCTGGGGGGATTATTAAGATTATAAGTTTACCACCTAGTAATTGTAAATTGACTTGTGTAAGATTTATTTATCAGTATCACCAATAAAAATTATTATTATTATTATTATTATCATAGAAAAGGTATTTAATTAGTACATTATCATTTGATTAATTTTTAAAATGGAATATTTTTCTATATTACCATATTTTTTGGACTATAAGACGCACTTTTTCACATAGAAAAGGAATTAAATTTTGGGTGCGTCTTATGGTTCGATAACATTAAAATATTCTTTTTAATAAATCGTCTCTAAATTTGTGTCAACAATAGTTGAGACGTAAGTAATTTGAACGGCGACATGTTATATTATCGAGAGTGAAGATGAACTGAATATTGCTAGTACAAATTATGTTAACAAGAAATAAAACTTCGGAAGTAATATTCTTATAAATTTGAGGTGCGTCTTAAATAGGGTATATATTTATTTCGTAAAACTTTCTTGAGTTCTAACAATCGATAAAAGTTATGTAATGTTATAGACATATAAATAACTATATTTTCTAATTTTTTAGTATTTTTTTTAGCATAAGTATTTTTTTTTCTAATTACAATGCGCACTATTGTGATATACTGAGACCAGTGACGTCACAGCGTGGTTCATCCTTCGCCGAATTCTGTGTATACTGTCAGTAGATTTACATGAAGAATGGATGAAAATAGCGGTGGAATGGCTTTATTCATCAATAATCTGCGGCGTGATTAAAGGACAAACAAGGTCAGTAATTCGCAAATGATACAATACAAATAAAATAGAAAAACTTTAATGTATTTATACGTTTCGTTTAAACAGGTTTTGTATTGGAGTATTGAGTGCAAATTACACTTTTTCTAACCTAATAAGTGTTAATTTAATGTATTTTTTCTATTCTTATAACTAAAACGCAATTACATATACGGACAAATAATTGGCTAAGTACCGTTTTAGTCTGGGAAAAACTAGACTGCTTTGTTCATCGAACATGTCAGATTGATCAAACGTATTGTAAAATTCCGTGCGATCAAAAATGACGCAAAAATTAAAGTGTATAAAATTTTACAGCTACACACAATTTTTGCGTAATTTTGGATCATACAGAATTGTTATTTCAACAAATTGCCTATTTTTTTACGAAGACTATGACTTTCCATAGATAAATAGTTTTTGCTTATAAGTTTTCGGTGTCAAGAGTAATATCGTTTATCACATATGAAAACACAATAAATTACCTAGTGAAAAGTAAGTGCAAATACGATAATTAAAACCGAAGAATATATTGTTGAAAATGTTCTACTTGCCCACTTCCAAAGGCTTGCAACAAGAATGAAGCCATTATCATTTTGAACAATTTATTCTATACCTATATATTTAATTTAAAGCATAATATAGATTTTAGCAAGTATCCCAAACTATTGGCATTTCTCAAGCATGCATCAGATGGGTATAAAAGAAAAAATTCACATCAAGTAAATAAATTCCTAACATCAGATGAAATCTGTTTATTTACAAAGGTATTTATTTTGCAAATCAAGTGTCAGACTTATATGTCGAAGGCCAATTATAATGTTGAACCCAGAAACAATTTAACCAACGACAGTGTTAAAACCCGCTATATGAATTGTTAATATTAAAGTACGTACTATTGTTATAGATTGATTCATTTTTAAAATAATAGAAGCTTGTCGGAGGAAAGATTTAATAAAAATTGAAACAATTAATTTTAAAGATTATAATACAGCACTTACAACCATACACACTTCAGGTGCAAAAACCAAAACAGAACAGAATCTTGTAAATAATACACGTTTATTATCTTAAATTATCAACAAGGAAAATTCACCAAAAAGCCCTTGGGACAAATAAATTTGGCAGCCTCACTAACAAAGTCGCGATATTTCTAAATCTGCCAAACTGGACCGTATACACCGTTGTCAGATGATACTCAGCAACCATTTTAGTAAACTCCTCTGGTACAAATATACATTACTTCTGTAGCAGAAGATTATATTGACTATTCATTCAATAATAAAATTTAAACTGCTAATCAAATTTTAGTTACAAACTTACTTACAATAAAATAACATTGAGAACCACCACAATTCAAACTTGTAAAATTTTAGTGATAGCACAGAAGTTAACAATCGCCGCTCATATTAATTTTTATTTGCGGTTAATCAATGGTATGTTGCGCATTTGTAAAGTAAATCCACATTACACTCACCTTCTTATTTATTTTATTTATGGGCAGGTAGTTGATGCATAAAGTCAATTTGAAGCTATTGGATATTAATATTATCACGTATTAGACTTCGTAACTAATAAATTCTTACTTAAAACGCTAAAAGCCTACAGACTATCGTTTATTTAAATGTTATCTATATAAATCGAAACATGAAAGAGCTTTCATAAATAATGTTTATTATAAATCAAAAACAGCCATAGGGTGTTTTAGGGCCATTTGTGCTTTTATTGGTAATGGAATGCCTTTAAAAATCAGAAAACATACTGTAAATTAAAAGTCACGTGCTTATAAAACAGACACTTGGTTTATGCTTACCGTGCTTGGGTCTACAGATTTGCCATCTCAGTGAAAGAGTTTTTATTTGCACCATTTTGGACTCCCTACCAAAGACCTACGCAATCAAACACAAAGCCTTAGAAGGCCAAAATGATTTTTGCATAAGCGATAATCATTTAAAAAAACAAGTAAAATTTTTTGTTTACTCAAGAACATGATGTACACGAGCAAGCAGTGAGTACTATGTATTTGACATATTGCTATTCGCAAATAACATATCGCATTTTTATGGGTTGTACATCACTCAACAACTTACAGAAACTATTTATTACATAGAAAAGAATAATACGGGCTTGTCAAAGAGCTAAATCCATTACAAGTCGCTCAAAATTAAATTAAATTAAAATTAATCTTGTTGAATACACCATACATTAACGCATTAGTTCTGCCAATAAATATATCCAATACAATTAACTCTCGTTTGTTATTTTTTTTTCTAATTTGTTTAGATTATATGCAGTTTTCTATACCGTCGTGAGATAAATTGTAGCCAACAGATTTCAATCTTTTAGTTGCAAAAATATATATTAATTGTAGTATTATTTATAACACTTAAATTAACTTTTCTCATGGCATAGGCAAGAGAAATAGTTACTTAAATAAATGTTTTTATTTTTGTATTCTTAGAAAGATTCATGTTGTAGATTTACAGAACACTTCGCTTTTTAATTTGAAAACTCTTTGAATCCCTCATCAAACAAAACCTGCGACACACCTCAATAAAATCCATTGCTGATTTTCAGTTTGGCGTCCTTTCCAAAAAGTCAACCATGCTTGCTATTTTCATCCTATAATCCAATATTCAAACTAAACACCTTGAAGCTCAAAAGTCAATCATACTTTTTTTTAGATAATCAAAAGCATTCTCTTTCATACTAAAATTTAATAATCCTTATACACAATTTCCATTCCAACAGAGTAAAAATTAGACAAATGCTTTCCCAATCCTTTCCAATTTTACAAGGCGTCTCACAAGGATTTTCATTATCCCTGCTCATACACAACTTATTTTGTCATGACATGAGTAATCTCGATCTATCATATTTCAAACCATTGTAATATTCCTTCCTTTTCGCCGACGACGCAGTTCTTGTTATTGATTCATCCTCCTTTCAAATTGCTCAACAATCCATTCAACCCTCCTTTGAGTTTTTCCAAGCCAGGTGCTAAATATAAATTTCAACTATTTATCCCTTATTACAAAATCACACCACAATCCTTTAAGATCGTAATCAATAATACTATTATTTAACCCGCCTAAACCGGCAAATACTGAGTAATACTAATTTGATTCAGAACTCTCCTTTAAGTTCAATATAAAACAACATCGAAAACAAGGCTCGGCAATTTAGATCGTTAACTTATAAACAAAAAGGCATATCTATCAAAACTGCATCACATATTTATATAAATTTATATGAAGGCCCTTGTTAGATTATGGTGTAATCCTTTTTAACCGAATCTAAACATCTATCCTTAAAAATCTTATCTAAAACTCGACAGCCTACCAACTCACTCCATGACCCCTCAAATGAGCTTTTGTATATGGTAAAACCATACAAATCCCTCCCATTTCCTAACATATATTAAGCTTTAACGTTAAATTTGCAAATAATCCTCACAAACATCTCCTGTTAACCAAATTCTAAATCCCTCGAAACAAAATATCCCTTTTAAATATCAACATCCTCTCCACATAACACGATTTTTTCATGCAAATCATCTGGACAATTCAGCTAGCTACAGTATTATTTTCTCTTATTATTAGATTCAGGTCAGGGCAGAAAGACCTCAGGTATATAGCACAGATGGACTAATATAAATTACTTGTTAAATCAACCACTTTATAGGTAATACTAGGACAGATTTAGTTTTACACAGAAGAAAATTGCGTGTTAGGGTTTTACAATTATAAATATATACAAATTAGTCTTACTTTTGTAGTTTTGCTATTTATAGTATTCAATTTACTTTATACATAGTTTAATATTTAAGTAAACAGGAATGTGGCCGTATTTTTTTGAAATTTTGATATAGCGATTATTGCAGTTGATAAAATTGAATGAAATATTTTAATAATTAATTATTGTTTATGTAAAAATAACATTTTATTTAAAAAATCAGTTTTATTAAAAGTTGCAGTTACGTTGAAGTTGTGATTTTTATAAAAACAAAGACTCGTTTAGGTATCCTATTGAATGTAAAATGTTACTTTATAACCGTTGTATATTTCCATTTAAAAGAAATTATTTTATATTTTACTGATATATAATTGGTTCAAATATTCCTTCTGTTTTTTTTTGTATAAATAAAACATTAAAAAAAACAATACTAATTTGTAGTAAAACATATTTATCACTAAACAAAGCTAAAATTAATATGTTCTTTAATTAAGTATTTACAACAAATGTTACGTAGAAATAGAGAGGTAATTACAGCACAGTGTGTATCTCTGTATATTTTTATTTATTATTGACTTATATAGGACACACTTTCCAATAAATTGCAATTGTATATCCGCATTATAGACGTACAGATTTATTTGAGCTATTTTCATTTCTCGGTCGCAAATGTTTAATCAAGCATTGGGTGTCGCAATAATCAAAGACTATTTATTTCATCTATAGATTGAACGATATATTATCAATTTTTATGAACGGAATCTATGAATAGACAATATATAGTTTAAGTTACGTACAAACTGCACAAGTGTGCTAATATCCTTTGCCATAGTAAAGTATGTCGAATATTTAGAAGAAACATTATTTACTTCACTTAATTAATAGAAATTATTATTAATAAAATGTATTAAATTTATTATTTAGGTCGTTGTATAAAATTAACTAATAGTTTAAAAATACAGACATAATTCTTAAATCTACAACAATTAATATAAAAATGTTTCACCACGGGTTATGTGAGAAATTAATTCATTGTAATTATTATATATTTTGAATTATTAGAAATTATCATATAAGGTAGATAAGATTTTAACTTCGATTTAATTATAATATAGAATTAGTGAGAGGTCTTTACTCACATTCTAATTTTTGTAGCATATTCTAGGGTTTTAGAAAATTGTTACTAAGCAGATAGAAAATAATTATGTTATGATGAAATTATGAGCTTCATGTCGTAAATAAACATGTGTAAAAATCAACCCGTGGCTTTTCTAAATAAAAAGTGAGCTATAGGTTTCTAAATTACTCTTTAGATTTATATTTACTCCTAAATGTTTCTTATAAATCATTAAAATTATATTTTACTAATATTAAAATCAGTTTCTTAATGACATGAGTAAAAAGAATATTAAAACTATTATGTACGTTTATTAGGCTATTTTATCGGTTTTAGAAGAAGTAATGTGTAACAGAGTGAGCTAATCTAGATTTATTATAAGAACTAAATTAATCAAGCAAAGATAAGACTAAGTCAAAATGAAGAAGCCCTTATCACATTTATTTTATATTTTAAAAGTTGCTTCAATATTTATGCCTTGTTTAAAGAAAATTTATGGCTTGTAATTATGGTAAGATGAACAAATAATTCGTTGATAATTCGCTAATTTTGGTCGAGATCAATAGTGCATCTATTTCAATAAATTATTTATTGTCCTTACGTTATCCTGGCCCAGGCTATTAAGCTATATATTTCCATGCATATTGTTGTCCAATCGAATATGTTATTCATTACCCTAGCGTACTCATAACCTATTTCAAAAAATTAGCGTGCTCTTGACTTAGGCTAATAAACTATACATTCTCGTAGTGTACTCCTGACCTATCCCAATATATTATTAATTTCTCTAGCGTACTCCTAAACTATCTCTATATTTATTTATTACCCTAGCGTGCTTTTGACGTATCCTAGTATATTATTAATTACCGTAGCATACCCTTAACTTAAACCTATCGCAATATATTGTTTTTTACTCTAGATTGCTCATGAATATGCTAACAAAAAATTCATTGCCCTAGCGTTCTTTTGACCTATTTCAATATACTATTCATTGTTCTAGTGTACTCTTAACTTACCCCAATAAATTATTATTGTATTGTATTGACTTAGGCTAATAAATTATTCATTCAAGTATTCGAATGTACTATTTATTGCTCCAGCATACTCTTGATCTAGATCAATAGTTTAATACATTGACGTACTCTAAAGAGTATATAAAATTTCATTAAAAATAATTTATAACTCTCAAAAATGTAGATTAGGCCTAAAAAGTTAAAAACAATTGATACACAATTCACTTTTTTATGTCAAATTGGGGTTTTCCTTTTTTTCTTTGTTTTGTAATCATCAGAAATTAGAAATTTGTATAATACAATTTATATTAACACACCGCCCCCTCTAAAATAAAATAATTGGGAAACAAGTTAAAAATTCAAAAAGATGTGATTGAAAAAATATATACAGGGTCCTGCAACAGTGCGTCGGGCTTTCCTAGCGCCATTCTCATGAGAGATACAAAAAAATGTTTCGTATAAAAATTTATTGATTTAAAAATCTCTATGCCGTAAAATTATTTTCAAATATACATGGTGTCCCAATTTTGAGGTATAACAAAAGCAAACATTTTTTTAAATGGAACACCCTGTATATTTTTTCATTTTCTAATTTGAATAATATTTTATAACTTGAACCTTTTTTTGGTTTTTAATTTCGATATGGCATTTCCGAGTTATTGACGTTTTTCTGAAAAAAATGTAAAAGGCGGAGGTTCACAAAAAAAATTATTCTGATGTTCTATTTAAAATTTAAGAAATTTTCTTTTTCCTATGGTTGGTCATAACTACTGTTTATGTACCAGTGTTAAAAATTTTAACTTTTGAGGAACCCTGCCTTTGTATCAGACACGCCATTTTCTAAAATTTCAAATTGTCGTAACTCTTTTTTTTTAAATGGAATCATATATTTTTAAAAATTTTATATGATTCTGCATCTAATTTTCTACAAAAAATATTAAGCATATTCTATACCTAGAAGTGATATTTTTCAAGATATAAAAGAATTTATATTTCAAACGGTTCTTGAATACGAATTTGTTTTTGAATAGATAGCTATGACTGAAAAAAATGCATCTGTCAATTAAACAATTAGTTTGACATGTAAATGGGAGGTGCGAATTACAAAAAACAAAAGAAGAAAGCCCATCATCAACGAGGAACCAAAAAGACATTGATGAAGGAACTGGCATAAGCGAGAGGTCAGTACAAAGCATTCTGAAGAAAAATTGATATCAAGCATATGATATTCAGTGCTATTGGTGATTCCTTATAAACAATTTTAGGTTTTGTTAGATCCGGAGATCTAGCAGGTCATTTGGTGGATCCATTCCTACCAATCCACTGGTTGGGAAAAATAAAATGCCCTCACGTCTTGTGAAAATTGGGCAGGTGCTCCGTCTTGTTAAAACCACACCCTGTTTCTTGTTAGTTAGGGTACATTAGCTAACGTTCCGGGTAATTCAATTTGCAAGAAGTACAAATACATAGACCTACTGAGATGACCCTCGAAGAAATGTTGACCTACAACATGGTTTCCAAAAATTCCGCCCCAGACATTCGATGCTGATGATCAACTTGTCTCATAACATGCGGATTATCAGTTAAATATTAGTGAAAATTGTACCTATTGACAGATCCGTTGTTATGGGATGAAGCCTCATCCGTGAATAAAATATATTTGAAAAACGCAAGAACAGGAAACAAAATTCGGAACGAAATTAAAAATCAGTATTACTCAGTTCTTGATGTAGCTGAATATGATATGCTTGATATCGATTTTTTTCTTCAGAATTCTTTGTACTGACCTCTCGCTTATGCCAGTTCCTTCACCAATGTCTTTTTGGTTCCTCGTTGATGATAGGCTTTCTTCTTTTGGTTTTTGTAATTCACACCTCCCATTTACATGTCAAACTAATTGTTTAATTGACAGATGCATTTTTTTCAGTCATGGCTATCTATTCAAAAACAAATTCGCATGCAAGGACTGTCTGAAATATAAATTCTTTTATATCTTGAAAAATATCACTTTTAGGTATAGGGTATGCTTAATATTTTTTGTAGAAAATTAGATGTAGAATAATATAAAATTTAAAAAAATATATGATTCCATTAAAAAAAAGGCAGGGTTCCTCAAAAGTGAAAATTTTTAACACTGGTACATAAACAGTACTTATGAACAACCATAGAAAAGAGAAAATTTCTTAAATTTTAAATAGAACATCAGAATAATTTTTTTTGTGAACCTCCGCTTTTTACATTTTTTTCAGAAAAACATTAATAACTCGGAAATGCCACATCGAAATTAAAAACCAAAAAAAGGTTCAAGTAATAAAATATTATCCAAATTAGAAAATCAAAAAATATACAGGGTGTTCCATTTAAAAAATGTTTGCTTTTGTTATACCGCAAAATTGGGACACCCTGTATATTTGAAAATAATTTTACGGCATAGAGATTTTTAAATCAATAAATTTTCATACGAAACATTTTTTTCTGTCTCTTACGAGAAAGGCGCTAGGAAAGCCCGACGCACTGTTGCAGGACCCTGTATATATTACATATTTATTAACAAATTTTTGTACATATTTACATTGTAATAGTGAATAATGAATAATGAATGAGGTGTTAATGTATTAATTTGTCAAAAGGCTATCGACCAGAGGTCTTTCTGCCTTGAAAAAATATTTAAGAACAAATAAGATTTTTTCAAAGAAAAAAAACAACAGTTAAAAATTATAGATAAATGTTAATATAATAGGGAAAGAATGTTTGAAAATTCATAATAAACAAATATAATTCAATAAAACATGTAAAAGAATAACATAAATCATTATATACGGTTTTAACACTTACCTTACCTTACCTTACTTCTCATCACAAATGTTTTGATAAACGCTTTCCTAATTAATTACCTTGCATGCCCCAATTTTAAAGATGCATCAATAGTGACTCCAAGAAAGGGAGCTGACGGAGGTTTTTTTTGTGGTTATAATATTAAATGTTTTGTTTTCATTTAGAACACACATTTATCGTTTATGAAGATTAGGAAGATAATGTGTCCTAAACTTGACACCTGTGGTATCCCTCTATTACTTTGTTTTATTTTACCTCTTATTGATTTTCTCCCATATGCACAGACGGATATTTGTCGCCTAGGTAACTGCATTAATTTAATGCTATTTGCATACAAAGATGACTTCTCATTTCTGAACCCAAATTGTTCATCCAAGAAAAGCTTATTTATATTATATATGTTAGAGGCTTCTACTTCGCTATACATTTTTGTAAATTAAATAAAACGCGATAATTTTATAACTGTATAAACTTTTTTATTGTGACAATAAAAAAGTCACAACAAAAAAGTTTTTCAAGTTATACAAACAAAAGTTGTCGTGTTTTATTAAAAACTTATTTAGTTCAAAATAACGGACAATTATATTTTTTAATATTTTTTTACTATCTTCGACAGTATTGGAAGAATTGCGATTGCCCCGTAATTGCTTGCATCGTTTATGTCTCCCTTTTTATGTATGGCCACAATTTTACCTAATTTCAGTATGGAAGGAAATTTCTCGGTTGTTATTGATTCATTTATTAGTTAAGTGAGTGGAGATACAATAATATTCATCGTACATTTAATCATACATTGTCGTCACACCGAGGATGTCGAAACAGCTACTATTTTTAGATCTTTAATTGCAGTTCGACTTGAATTTCGAAAACTTTCTGAAATTTAAAGAAGGTACTTATTTTCGTTCGATGATGCGTGCGATGGGTATTAGTAGGTTACCGACTAGTGATTCCGCTATATTAATGAAAAATTAATTGGATTCATCAAAGGATATGTCGCCATCATTTTTATTGTTCGTTTGAGGACGTAAAACGTAAATTAATCTTAAATATAACAAATGAAAGTGAAATTATAGAAATAATTATAATAAGTACTTAAATGTCATATTCACTTAAAGAAATTGTTCAATATGACGACCATTCTGTTCCACACACTTTTGACATCTTGTTCTATAAGAATTACAAACTCTACGTAGTGTGTTTCTGTTTACTAATCATAGCACATCTATTACTTTTTGTTCAAAAATTTCCCGATTTTCTGACCGTTCAAAACTAAACACTTCGTTTTTAGTGGTACCCCATTAATAAAAGTCAATGGGGTGTAATGTAGGGTGATCTTGCATGCCATTGCATTTGACCATTATTTGAAATCGCTTTTTCATTAAACTTTACTCTCAACAAATGTTGCACGTTACGAGTGTTATGGGCCGGGCAACCATCTTGCTGGAACCAGATGTTTTGCATGTCTTTGGTATTAATAATTTGTCTCAAACCAGGCATTATCTTATTTGTTAGTAGCTACAAATATCTGTTACCAGTTAAATTGCAATCAAAGATGAAAGGACGTATTAAGTGACTATCTAAAACGAAAAGAATTCTAAAAACAAAATAAAAATATTAACAAAATTTCAAACCAATTAAACAGCATTAGATACTAAAACCAAATCAAACATGAAATCTTCTTTGATTTACCAAATGTAGATTTTCAGTAGACCAATGATGATAGTAATTCCTATTAAATACTCCACAATTGGTAAATCGTGTTTCATCTGTCCATAGTATATTCCTAGGAAAATTAGCGTCATCTTTAAATTTTTGAAGGTACCACCTGCTAAACTGCAATCTTCGGTGATAGTCATTATCACTTAAACCTTGTACCTTTTTTGGTTTGTAAGGGTGATACTTGTTTTTCTTCAAGGTTCTATGAACAGTAGATTTTGAAATCCTTGTTAAAAAAAATCCATGACGAACTGATATATCGGAATTGTTCGTAACGTTCTGCAAAACGTTATTTCGACGTGTATCAGCATAATTCTCTTCATAGTTAGTTGGTTTTAGTTCGAAGCTTCCAAAGTTCTGTAAATTGCTTTTAGAGTTTCTATTTGCTTTGAAATATACATCTAACATATCAAATTTTTCTTCGTTTGAATAGGTATGTGCCATTATTAATACTTATAAATCGTAATACTTGAAAATAAAATATTATATATCACTAACTACAAGTAGATACATGGTTTAAATTAACTTACCTCTGCAGCGCTAATTGTACTTTGACAGGTTAGTGTTTTGTTTCATTGTTTTACACTGATGTTTAATTCCATGGCTTACTAATTTATTTGTTAATAATGAAATTAAATGTCAGTATCGTTTCTTTATTTTACATTATTACTTAGAATGTAGTTTCACTTTCATTTGTCATTGCTGTTTAATTGCATAGCCTACTAATTTCAAATTAAAGATTAATTTACGTTTTTATTAAAATTTTGCTTGTAACTAAAAAAAATTCGGGCATGTTATACATCGTTGAAAAGCACTTTTTAAGAACTATCTAAGAAATCTAAAATCCAATATGGCCACCATAAGAAAAAACAAAAGTTAGCGCTAATAACCTGTAAACAAATGCGAATCGGGGGATTCTGTTTACACCAAAATAATTGTCTTAAAAAAGTATCTGAATAATGTAAAGGTTTAATAGAGGTCGCGTTAGGCGTTATCGAGGTATTGAGGAAAATTTAAATTGGCAAATTTTGGTTTTTTCAAAATATCTTAAAATTGAAAAGAGTTAAGGTAAATTTGAAATTGGATTTATTATGAGCACTGTTTTCTGCAAAACATTCCCCATTTAACCGTTGCTTTATCTCTTCTAATAACAGAGATACCAATGGTGAGCATCGAAATTGGGACACAGTGTATATATTATACTGCCTTTTGTTTATTTGTGGTTTATTATTTTTTTCCTGCCTTTGCATTAATGTTATCTGCACTTTATAGCGTTTTAAATAATTATTCCTAATCTCTTTGTTTTGATCGGTTGTATATTTTGTACAGTATTCTTGTATTATATGTAGATGATTTCTGATTTCGCGAATTTCATTTGTAAACCATTTAGATTTACAGTGGAATTTGTTTTTTCCTTGAATACTTTAATTGGAAAGCATTTCTATACATTTGTAATTTGAATGCCTTGAAGGATTTCCCTTTTGATTTAATACTGATTTTGCAATTTCATTGATAAGGTCTTGCATACAAATATTTTTATCTTTCGGCGTAACTTCAATTGGCGGTAATGCCTTATTGGACATGCTGTATGTTGGTTTATAGTTAACAGGTGTCGGATTGATAAGGCTGTTACTTGGCGAAACTCCATTATGAACTTATAATGAAAAAACACGATCGTTTTGAGTTTAGCTTTATTTTGTATATACTGCTACAATTGTTTCACCACACAGTGGCTTCATCAGGCAGATGAATAATGATGTAATTGTAAATAATATTCATCTGCCTGATAAAGCCACTGTGTGGTGAAACAATTGTAGCAGTATCTACAAAATAAAGCTAAATTCAAAACGATCGTGTTTTTTCATTATAAGGTAACAGGTTTGTTACTTGGGTTGCCTATAATGTCAGTTTTCAAATTTGGATGCTGTTGTTTACTTTTGATAGTTTTGATATTTTTATTTTCTTTATCTTTGATTGTTGTGATACTGACTGATAGATTGCACTTGCGGCAATTGTTTACGTTAAATTCTAATAAATTTATGGTTTTATGTAAGACTTTGATTTTGTTACGGAACTCTTCAATCTTATCGTCTTTATTATTGATTATTTCGGGGAAATATCTATTCTCTACATCTCTGTCGGAAATACCTGTTAAATTTGACAGTTTAGTATTCGCCATCTTAATCCAGTTGTCAACTATGCAGAGATTAAGATCAAAACAATTGGTGAATTTTGAAAACAAAATCATTTAAAACAACACGAAAACAAAACAAAAATAGCCACAGAAATTATTTTGTTTCTTTATTTCAATTGTTTCTGTTTTTACATAAACTTCAATATTTACAATTGTTTTTGGTAAATATTCATTTTAGAAATGAAAACAAGTAATTAATATTAATAAATGAACATTTGAAATTATTGAAAGATTCCGAAAGCAAATGAAAAGTCATTGACAAAGAAAAATTTGCTTTTCAATAATTAAACTTAAAATCTTCCTGTAATGGTAAAATAATTATTACTTTATAAAGGAATAGTTGAAAATTCATAAAAAATTACAGTTGGGAATAACGTAAAAATAATTAACAATTATTAAGAAAATATTTTTAAACTCCAGAAAAAATCAATCAAAATCTTTAAAAGAGTTTAATAATATTACTGAAAAAATTATGTACTTAAGAACAAAAGAGATTTTTGTAAAGTAAACAATAGAATTATCATAAGTAATACAATTGCCAAGTGTTTGTCCTATATGCACCATTTAAATAGTTACAGTTGATTTAACATTTGTCTGTCGTTATATGATAGTTATAGAATATATGTCCTAAAAGTAATTTTAATTTTGTAATTGTATAAAGACCGTTTTTATGTATATCGTAGACTTTGTATTCAATCAAGTATGTTTAGGAAAGTTTTCTATATTTTTTGTGTATTTTTGTATTAGAATCAACAATCCAGTTATGGACTTTTTGTATTTATTAACGTGTTTGTATCTTTTTTGGTGATTCTGTTGTACTTGATTTTTAATTTTATTTCATAAATTTCACAATTTCTCAACATTTCTTTGATGTATAGATAAAATTGTTTACAATTTTACAAGAAAAAAATCTTTTTGCGGATGAATAAAAAATATATATACCGTGCAATTTGAAAAAAAAAAGTTGATTGTTTTTTGTCAAAAACTGGATGCAAGAAAAAATACAAATCCAGTTAGTCACCATGTAAATAAATATAATCTAATGTATAGATGTATAGTCCATCCGTTGGATCTTCCGTCCTACGTCACAAAATATCGCTTCGAGAAACGACACAAAAATATTCAGTCTGATAAAGTAAACCAAATGCGTTAGAAAAAGAACGCGCTGTAAAACTTTCGTCGTTTTTTGAAGCGATAGTTTGTGACGTACGACGGAAGATCCAACGGACAGACTATAATTCTAAGGACATTCTGTTCAGTTTTTAGTTTGACTTTTAAAAATTATTAATGAACATATTGACTAAAAAAAGGGTTTAAATATTTATTTATAGCTTTACCAAAAGGTTGTAATACTTGTTATTAATTTAATTTCTAAAGTAATTGAATTAATATTCTCGTTTGCTAGTAAACATTTTTTACAGGTATAAAGTGTTGAAGTAGTTTTGCCAATAGGAGAATATGCTAGGAGAAAATTGATTAGATGCATAAAATAATAATATTTTACTCGGTACTTTAAACTTTAAGATCATTTAAAGACTGTGTGAGGTAATATGTTTTGTTTATAAATAAATCGGCTGAAAGACCACGACCAATAAAGAAAGAAAAGTATTACTCAACAAAACAAAGAAAAAATGTTTTTAAATAATACACATTAAGTGATATAATAACTCTAACTTAATTTCGATTATATTAACGCAATGTATGAGATAAAAATTAACAATACAAATTTTACATGTAATACGTATATAGGGAAAGTAAAAATTAGTGCCAAATTCTCTTCTGAATACACGTGTCTATCAATGATTTTTTACCGTACATGCTCTAATAACCCAAAAACAGGGAATATAATACCTTTTTACTATGCACTGATAATAAATACATGATCTAGAACCACCTAATGTTAGAGATTTTAATAATATAGTATTCCATTTAGAAAAAATTATAGTCAAGCAATTGATATATAAAATTTACTAGATACTACAATGTTATCTTATATACTATTATGTTGAAGTGGGGAGAGGAGTTATGAGCATGTGTATTATATTTTGATTAGTGGGGAATTGTTAACTTCTAATTGGTCGTTGAGTAGAGTGCCGCGTTTTTTAAATTTATTTAATTCAAGTTGTTCGAGTAGGTTCAACTGCTTACCTTTGTTGCATGTATGTAATATTTTAAAATTCTCGTTGAATGTGTGTCCTGTGTCTCTAAGATAGTTGGCATATGTTGATGATGTATTTTTGTTGATAAAGCTCCTTTTGTGCTGTGATAATATTTGGTTAATTAGTTGATAGCGTTGAACCGAATAAAAATTTTATCAGAGTGGTACCGACGCCTTATGTTTCACCTACTAGATTTAACAGTCATTAATATTATAATATAAGCGAAATTACTAAGTCCCGGGCGTCAGTATATTTTGTTAAAATTAAAACTAAAACGGCATCATGTAATGTCTGGAACACAAAGAATACCCAAAGAAAAAACGCAGATAAACAATTGCAAGATAAAAGAAAAACAAGACGAAATACAAAACTTTTTTTTCGGGAAACCGAGAACGCTACAAAAAGCACGGATGTAAAAGAGTTCTAAAGTTTAAATGTTGAATATTTATGTTTAACAGTTATGTGGAGTTGTTGTAAACAGAAGTGTGAACATTGTAGACCGTTGCCATCAGAAATACAGTGAATTTATTACTTTCCCTATACACGTAGTATATAGGGGGAGTATTGTTTTCGTGATTTTTTTTTGAAAAATTTTTTTTGCGGAAATATCCGTTTTGGGGTCCCCTGAACCCAAAAAACTAATTTCTGGAAAAAAAAATTCTGTGTCTGTATGTGTGTCTGTGTGTCTGTGTGTCTGTCGGTGGGCGCTGTATCTCAAAAACGAATGATCCGATTGAGATGAATATTTAAACATAAGCTTTTATCGTTAAAAACTGGAACTGAAAAGCTTTTGGTAAATATTCATAAACCGGAAGTGGATGTTTACTCGAGGCGTTTTTTTGTTTTTTGATGATATTTTTCTAAATATGAAAAAAAATTGAAAACGTTTCAAACAAAAGTTAAAGGGAATGAAAAACTGAACAAGTTTTATTAAAATATATTTTTCATAAAACTCTTAACTTTTGAGAAAAAAAAAATAAAAATTAAAAATTTTGACATTTTTTGCCAATTGCTAATAAACTATTGGAGTTACGTAAAAATTATATAACAAATAATTGTAGAGAATTAAAAAATGAACAAATTATTAAGAATAATCTTTTTCTGTAAACCTCATAGTTTTCGAGTAAAATATAGGGAAAGTACTATGATTGCCACATCACCATTTTTGTAATAAAATTGTTTTCACGATTTTTTTGCATACGTATATGTTTATACTCATACAGTATTTACAAATATACATGTAAATTTTGTAAATGCAATTCAACATTCATTATTCTAAATATTTTTTTATGGGGGGCCTTAAGCAACTAACTATTCTATAAATTTATACATTTTGCTTTAATCAATACAATTCTAATAGAAATGTAGTCATTACAAAATAAATATTATAATTATAGTTAATTTTTTTTGCACACTTTATTGAGATATTATAAACAATATTAATGAAAACTGTTTTGCAAGTTTAATAAAATCCTATTAATAATATCAATAAATAAACTTATATAAAGTATATACAGGGTGTCCCGTTAATGCGGGGAAATGGCTGGACCATAGATACCTGAGGTCAAAATATGACGATTTAACGCAACTTATCTATATCCAAAAATTTACGGTTAAGCCGGAATTTGGCTTCAAAGTTTTAAATTTTTTTATTTCTTTTGTTTATAACAATTGAACGCTTTATTTGATTTGAATGAAATTTATTTTTAATAACTACCATAATATAATAAACCATTTCAGTTATTATGATTATTATTGGTTAACAAGAAGTATAAGAAACAGTAGTACCACCACTTAAAAACTAAAATATTTTTTTATTGGTGGATCTAATAAAAACTAAAAAAATACTGCTTGAAAGACTATTTAATTTAAAAATTTTTATCTCTTAATAATATTTGATATCTTTTACGGTTTTCTCACAAAAAAATAAAATATATATTTTTTATCTAGTAAAAACAAAATCTAGTTTTTCATCGAATCGAAAATAAATGTTTTTCGTGGCCGTCTTTCTTTAAAAATTGTAAATTATGTATAATAATTATTATTTAGTGTCTTTTAATAATTAATTTTTAATCTTGTTTGTATTAGGATTTTGCAAAGAAAATGGTTTGAAAAGTGTTAGATGTTGTTTTGATTTATCTTATTAATTGATATTATTTAATTTTTATTCAATTGAGTAAGTTTATTTACTTATTAATGAGTGCATAATGAGTACACTATATTCATATTTTATTTTTTGTGCAAAAACCGTACAAGATATCAAAAACTAGTAAGAGTCAAAAAAGTTTTTAAATTCAATGCCCTTTCAAACTGATTTTTTTGGATTTTTTTGGATGCACCAATAAAAAAATATTTTAGTTTTTAAGTGGTGGTACTACTGTTTTTTATACTTCCTGTCAATCACTAATGTCCACAATAACTGAAATGATGTATGATATTATGGTACTTATTAATAATAAATTTGATTCAAATCAAATAAAGCGTTCAATTGTTATAAACAAAAGAAATAAAAAAATTTGAAACTTTGAAGCCAAATTCCTGCTTAACCGTAAATTTTTGGATATAGATAAGTTGCGTTAAATCGTCATATTTTGACCTCAGGTATCTATGGTCCAGCCATTTCCCCGCATTAACGGGACACCCTGTATATTTTACTACTTACGCTAGTTTATATCCCGGCGCATGCACCATTATTACAACTCCAATTTCAAGATGCTGTTAAGCCAAACAAATAAGTGGCAATAAGCATTGATAGTTTCAAAAAGTGTCGTTTAATTTATTCATTAGATAATGTAACCTAAATTATTACAATTAAAATTGTCTTAAATTATTTTTTTATATCCCCAAAATCAATACAAGAAAATAATAATATTACTCTTGTTATTAAACAAAATACTTAAATATATTTTAGCAATTTAAGCTAAAAATCTATTTGTGCAATAATAATAATAATAATAAATATCTATTTGTTTTTATGAAATTGCCTTTTATAATTGTGGTAAATAAAACAAGATACCAACATATATTTACAGGTAATGTTGAATACAAATAAATCAACATTAAACATATAACTAGCAGACGATGATATAAGCGAAACGTAAGTTGCTTATATTTTATTTAATCATGAATTGTTTAATTGTCTTCGTATATAGTTTGAATGTGATTGTTTCTTTAGCACAAATATTAACTTATTCAATGTTCTCATTACTAAACGGTATGCTTAGTCATATTAATATATTTATGGTATATACATAATCATGAAATGTTATGCATAGATAAAGAAAATGTGCATTTTTTATAAAAAAAGGTGCAAATTTTTACTGGTCTGGAATATGGTTTGATTTATGTTATATTTATATAATTTAAGGAATCATTTATATAGTTAATACTATGAATGTAACGTTTTATAAAGGTTTACGTTTATTTGCGTTAGCGATATAATTTTCAGCGAAAATTTCTCTGTTGGTTCAAATATGTGCAAAAATCAAACGCTATTATGTAAATATACAGGGTTATTCACGCTATACGGCACGGAATATTGTGGCCAAAATACGTAACTTTCAAAAAGTTTCACTTTGGGGATATATGGGGGTCTATTAGCGCTACTTTTTAAAATTGCTTTCATAATATACAGGGTGTCCCAAAAACACTAAAAGTATCAAAGTTGCGTTTTTTTAAATGAAACACCCTGTATTTTATTGCATTTGTGGATCCTTTGATCAAAATAAGTGTGTTTTAATAAGGTTTTTATTACTTAAACCTTAAGGTTTTTGAAATAATTTGAAATTTGTAAAAATTTAACCTAATTTTCATGTTTCAAATACTTAAAAAGTAATTAAGTTATGCATACCAAATTTACACTGAAATGTAACAATAGATCATATTTTATTTTCCAAGTATAATAAATTTGACATCTTATACCGGGTGTAAAAAAATTGGAATTAAACAAATGAGAACTTCAAATGGCTATAACTTCATTTATTTAAATGGAACGCTATATTTATTAATTTATCAGCAAATGCACGTTTTAATTACCTATCGAATGGTATTTATATCTTAAATGTTAAGTCTTCTCGTTTTTACAGAAAACGCCAAAATATTGTTTATTGCACCTTTTTAGTACTTTTTAAGTAAAAATTTTAATGTATCTAGTTTTCTATGCTATTTAAAAACGTCAGATAATTAATTTAGTATGTCACTTTGGTTTAAAAAGGCTGGCTTTTGTTATAGTTGTCTTATTTTGCATTTTTGTGTTAGATCGTTAGTAATCATTATTGTTTGAACATCGCTGTTGTATTTTTTGGTAAACAATGAAGATTTACTCAAAAGAAGGGGAAACTGGCATTATTTTTATGCTTGGAGAATGTCATCAAAATTGTTTATTGGCTTGTCGAGTTTATACTTAAAGTTTTCCCGAAAGAAATCACCCTAAGCCAGCCATTTTTGAGAGACTATTTAACCAGTTTAAAGAAATTGGAAGTGTCAGTTATAAAAACCCCAGTATAAGAAAATCTGTATGAATTTTCATTTTTTACTATTAAATACAACAACGATGTTCAAACAATAAGGATTACTAACGATCTAACACAAAAACGCAAAATAACACAACTATAACAAAAGACAGGCTTTTTAAACTAAAGTAACAGACTAAATTAATTATCTTACGTTTTTAAATACGATGGAAAACTAGATACAAAATTTTTACTTAAAAAGTACTAAAACGGTGCAATAAACAATATTTTGGCGTTTTCTGTAAAAACGAGAAGATTTAACACTTAAGATATAAATACCATTCGATAGGTAATTAAAACGTGCATTTGCTGATAAATTAATAAATATAGCGTTCCATTTAAATAAATGAAGTTATAGCCATTTAAAGTTCTCATTTGTTTAATTCCAATTTTTTTACACCCGTCATGAGATGTCAAGTTTATTATACTTGGAAAATAAAATATGATCTATTGTTACATTTCAGTGTAAATTTGGTATGCATAACCTAATTACTTTTTAAGTATTTGAAACTTGCAAATTAGGTTAAATTTTTACAAAATTCAAATTATTTCAAAAACCTTCAGGTTTAGGTAATAAAAACCTTATTAAAACACACACTTATTTTGATCGAAGGATCCAAAAATGCAATAAAATACAGGGTGTTTCATTAAAAAAAAAACACAACTTTGACACTTTTAGGGTTTTTGGGACACCCTGTATATTATGAAAGTAATTTTAAAAAGTAGCCCTATATTATAATATAAAATATATAATATATAATATATAATATATAATATATAATATATAATATATAATATATAATATATAATATATAATATATAATATATAATATATAATATATAATATATAATATATAATATATAATATATAATATATAATATATAATATATAATATATAATATATAATATATATTATATACTATATATTATGTTACGTAATTTAAATGATTTAATTGTTTTAACCCGGCACATCCACCAAATATTAATAATTGCGCTCATTGAATTGACGAGGCCGATACATGATGAAAGTTCATAACGCATTGAAATATAACAACACAGATTGGAGGGTTTTATATTTATTATTGAACACTACAACAGGTTTTAGTATTCATCTGCTGATGAAGCCACTGTGTGGCGAAACATGTTGCAGTGTTCAACAATAAATGTGAAACCCTCCCAACTCTGTTGTTTTATTTTAAATACGCTTATTATTTTCATATCTGTAAATTTAAACGTAATGAACAAATGGATGATTGTATACTAACAAAATTTGCCAGAATGTTTTCTTTATTACAGACACATTTTTAATATAAGCTGGATTTCTTGAATCAAAATTAATTATTTTTGTAAAAAGAAATCAGGATCACTTTATTCAAGGATATTCAAGATGTACCACAAAGTAAACGCCTCCACAATTAAACATTTAATTATTTTTGATTGTTCTTGGCGACATTTTAGTCATAATAGTAAATTAACAGCTGTAATTCTAGTACCGCACTTAATTATACATTGTTACTACTCATCTATTATTATTCCACATATCGCGCTCAATAATCTAATATACGGAATTGTATTTCCCGTATCTATCTAATTTTACGTAGGACGACGAGAGTATGAAGAGAGAAATTTAATATCCCACCCTTCATTTGAAAGCCACATCAGATTAATCACAATAGCATCATTAGGTAATAATTATAAGTTACCGTTTCAATACTCGCTAATTATTAGAAATAAGCACCTATTTTGTTATTGACTAATAGAGTCAATTTAATAGAAAATATACTTAACAATTAATATTAATTTAAAAATTAATGCGATATAATTGATGTTAAATTGTTTTTATTATTATCTATTTATGTATTTATGTATTGTACATAATATATTATTTATTTTTAAATTCGTTCACACGAAAACAAGATCTAAAATTAAATATTTGCAAGTGTCATTCATTATGTTGATAACATGGAATGACATATAATGGAATTAGTATTTACAGGAAAAATAATTTAATATATTTTATACAAATTATTAATTTAAATACATGAATGGAATATTAATTAAATTTTAATATTTCAATATATTATTATAAATTATTATAATACATATAATAAAATATATAGGTATTAAAACGTATATTATTAATTTAATATCATAATAAATTTTATTTGCTTTGAATAGTTTAATCTTACACCAGAGTTGGTGCTAATATGTGGCGACAACTATAAAACCTGTAGAGAAGCAGCTGAAATTTTTAATGGGAGGCATCCCGGAGAGAGAATCAGTTATTCACAAGTCTTAAGAATTTTAAAGCAATTTAAAAGGAACGGAAAATTTGAATTGCATATAAAAAAAGAACGTAGTAAACCAGTGAAAAATGTGGAGAATTCGTTGAATATATTACAAAGCGTCTTTGAAAATCCTCAAATATTTGTTAGAATTCTATTCCCTACTAATTCCAATGCCATGCTAGTTTGGTTCTGGAATCCTTGAAGGTGGGTTGTTAATTGTTCTTCCGTAATAGCACGCAGTGTAGATACCATGACTGTTTCTATGTGGTTATTTTGTTTGATTAGTTTCTGCTGGATTTCATTCAAGTCGATAATTCTAATGCAAAAAACACCTTAGAGAATCTGTGCAATCAATTGAATGAACATTATTTTGTAATATGTGGCGATTACAATTTACCCAGTATAGACTGGATAAATATCAATAATGGCTTAACCCAATTCGATATATTGTCGGCACAAGCTGTTTTAGAAGCTTACAAATTTTCAAATTTAGCTCAAGTCAACAATATTCCTAATAATAACGGCGTTTTTCTCGATTTAATATTTACTCATCTGACATCGCAAAGATTAAAAAAGCTTTAGATACTATTTCCCATGAAAATCATCAACATATTGCTTATAATTTGGAAATCAAAAACATAGTACCATTTAAGACAATACATACAGAAGAAAAAGTGTATATGTTTAATCAAGGTAACTTTATTAATCTAAATTCTCATTTTAAAAAACAAGGAAGATGATTTAATCAAGAGTCTTGATCAATTCTACGTAGCCCTAAAAAAAGAAATTGAATTATATGTACCTTCTAAAATAATCAAGAGTAAAAACAATAGGTTTCCTTGTTGGTTTAATGCTGATTTAATCAGTCATATTCGGAAAAAGAAAGTTGCTCATAGAAAGTATAAATTGTCACTCAAATACGAAGATTATATAACTTTCAGTAATTTACGCATGGAATGTAAAACACTAAGTAAAAATTTATATGAGGCACATTTAGGTAAAACTGAGAACTCTATAAAAAAAAGTCCCAAAGTTTTCTGGAAATATGTAAAGGAAACTCAGAAAAAATGGGCCTTTCCAATGTTATGAAAATACAATAACAGAATTGCTAACTCAGCTAAGGGAATAGTTGATATGTTTGCTGAATACCTTTCATCCGTATACATCAAAGATGCAGATGTTGACCTTCAGGAGCCAGAAGAAGTTTGTTTAAAATAGCATTGGTGTAATTCAAAATTTCGGTTAGGATATCACTTTGGAAGAAACATTTGATGCACTATTAAGATTGTGCCACTCATGTTTTGTAGGTCCTGATGGTATACCAAAGTATAGTTTTAAGCAAGTGGTTTGTTCATTGGTAAAACCAATTTTTAACATGTTTTTCCACTTGACATACATCGGGATTTGTGTCAGACCAGTCTTTGTGCTTTGTGCCTATTTATAAATCAGGTTTGCCTGATAATGTAAAAAACTACAGAGGCGTCTATATTCAGTCCGTCATACCCAATATGTTAGATGATATTGTTACTGGAAAAGTTGGAAAAATGTGTCTACTCTAAACAATTTAATGGAGTACCAAACATTTTTGTCAAACGCCTTGGAGAAATATTATCAAGTCGATAGTATATACACTGATTTATCCAAGGCGTTTGATCGGGTAAATCATAAGATATTAATATCCAAATTACGTCGACTAGAATTTAATAACGACATAATTCGGTGGTTCTCATCATTTTTGAAAAAGAGAGTGCAATATGTACGAGTAAATAACTTTTTGTCAAAATAATTTTTTGTACTATCTGGGGTTCCGCAGGGATCACATTGTGGACCAATATTATTTCTACTATTCATCAACGACATATTTAGTCATATAAAATATTGCCATTTCTTACTATTTGCTGATGATTTGAAATTGTATAGAATCATAAAGAACAAGAATGACTGTCAAGAAATTCAATGCGATATCAATGGTTTATTGGAGTGATGTGACAATAATAAACTCTTTCTCAACATTAGTAAATGTTCAATTATATCGTTTTCTCGCAATAAACAAACTATAAACAATAAATATACAATTAATAACACTGAATTGCAACGTGTGATTTCCATAAAGGATCTTGGAGTGATTTTTGACTCAAAATTAAATTTTAAAAATCATATCATTTATATATGTAGCAAAAGTCGCAAATTATGGGGTTACAAATGGTATTCATCTCAATCACTTTACTGTTCCTTACTTCGCTCAACTCTAGAATATGCGTCACCTATTTGGTCTCCTTATTTGACAGGAGACATCAAACAAATTGAACGAATCCAGCAGAAGTTTTAAAGAGGTGCTGAATTTAAAATGGGAATACATGTTAGGGGTAAATATCATATAATCATGCATGATTTGAACTTATGTACATTAGAAAAACGCAGAACTATAAACGACCTAGTATTTTTACATAAGATTATAAATAGTACTATTAACTGTAGTAACTTACTGAGAAGTATCAATTTTTATGTGCCAGATACTATGATGATTAGTAGAAATAGACCTCTGTTTAAAGTGCTATTACATCGCACCAACATTGCTAGCAACAATGTTTTTGACCGTCTAATGAATTCCGCGAATAATTTATGCCAATTTTTGTAAATTTATGTATATTAGATTTAATACTTTGTAATCTATAAGAAAATGTATTTATGTGTTAATTTCATACTTTTTATAATTATGTAATATATATTGTATATAAAGGTTATACCGTTAAATAAATAAATAAATAAATATAAATAAATATAGAAGTTGTCTCTTTCGTGCTATACCTCGTCTTTCACTCCAAAAATTTCCGTGAATGCTGTTACTAGTATTCCTCCTTTGGTGGTGAATAAATATTTTTTTAAAATCCATTATTACTTAATATAATAATAATAGTAAACTATTTATGATTTTAAATTTCTTATTTTACAGTGTAGAAAAACAATTGTAGTGAGTAAAATAAAAACTAGAAAATCATAAATAGTTTACTATTATTATTATATTAAATTCTGTAGATGTTCTTGTGTAGTTGATTCTGCTTGTAGTTAAATTTCACTGCATGATTGTGAATCTCTTTACATAGTTTTTCTTCTACTTTGATTGGGCGTGTGGGAAGTAGCTTCTCCATTTCCCAGAATTTTGATAGGACATTTTCATTCTCTGTTTTGGTAATTAAATCCAATAGTGGAGATCGTTCTGTCTGATTTTCACTTGACACTATCCATCCAAACTATGTTTCCAGTAGTATGGCAGATGAAGGTGGTATCCTCAAAGTCAAATAAATTCAACTGGTTGGTGATGATGTCCGGTTTGCTTGGTTGGGTGCAGTAACCTTTGGCAAGACGTAGAGTTATATTGCTAGTTTAAATACCTCGAAGTTTATTACTTGATTTCGGGACTTTAAAATTTGACCACTGGTGTCCCCTTATCCGTTGATTGTGCTTTGCCCCTTGTCCCTTTGTAACCCTAAGGTTTGCGTAATAAAGTAATAAAGTAGATTTGTGTGAATTTATCTATGAGCACACGTGTGGTGAGTTTGGTTCCTTCGCTGGTAGTAGTCTTCACCAGCGCGATTGGTTCAATATGTTCACTTTCTATGAATTCTATACTATAGGCATTGCTAATGATTGGGTCGATTTTCCCGTTATTTATCTGAGACGTGAATCTTCTTGGCGTTGTTGTTCTGAATGTAATTTAGTATGATAATATCCATTACATACCCTGCAACGGAGCGATGACTATTTAACATAAGTGCATGAGATAATTACGGCATAGGTTTTGATTTTCCACATTCTGTTCTTTTCTTATGCGTTATTTAGGGCAGTGCAAGATATCGTGAAGTATACTTTGGCACATCCCACATGTTATTCGTTTCGTTGTAATCCCTAAAGTCCGTGTAGGTCGGTTTCTTTTTAAGAATATTTTTTTTTCGAGAAACGTAAGGATACTTTTCAACTCGGGTAACTCGTGTGGTGATTCCAGGCATTGGTGAAATATATTGTTTGTTTCATAGTCCCATTTGCATGCACATCACAATGCGGCCTACTATTAGACCCCATGATTTTGTTTCATACCCCAAGTTTTGGAACACGTTGATATATTTGCGGGTGGTATCAAGGAGGATATTTAGTTGTCCTGGAGAGTCGGGTTTGTAGCTTGGCTGATCCTAAAACGTGTCCACTAGTTTAACAATGAGGAGCCGTTTGTTTTTGTATATATGTTTAAGAGTTTCAAATGCAGTTGTATATTTGGTGCCTACTTCGGCTCATACTAAACGTATCCTTTTAGGTACTCTAATTTTTCTATTGAAGAAAAGGTGCTGTTGTTATGGGTTATTTGTTCAAAGAACTTCTGGAAGTTTCCTCATTTACCATACCCTCCCTTGCAAGTCGGTATATTTTTGTCTAGCACGGTAGGATTTGATCTGACTGTTCCGGCCATTATTTGGACTAGTGCAATGTTGGCACAAATATGTTTCTTCATCTCAATATTATGAAAGAATAAGGTGCTGTGGTTGGTGGAGTTTATCGACAAGTTTGCATCCAACATTGAAAGTTTCTTCTTATTTACTTAGGCCCAATATTGATTAATTTGCTGAAGACACATATCGGCTTCATTTTGTAGTATTGTGGCTACTTGTTTTGCATAGACGAGAAGTTCAATGAAGCTGGATAACAAGTTGTTGTTATAACTTATGATTGCTGGTGATGCTTTGTAAGTCTGTTCTTAAGTGGTTGTGATGGATCGATGATCACCGTTGCTAGTTGGTAAAGCACTTCTCATAATTGTTTCGAAGTTTTCTGTAATAGTCTTCATTGAAGTACTTCTGTAAGTACTTTTAACTTCTGACACATCATCTGTGTTTTTAAACTCTTGCCAACCGACGTCCAATACTATTTGTGCTGATTTTAGCTTCTGTCTTGTGACATTTGCTATTGTTACTTCGGTTAGTATTCTGGTCAAGTATTTGCCTAATGTTTGTTGTTTAGAGCGTATTCGTTCAATTGCTTCATCTATACTGCTCGCATGACAGTCTTCCAATCCATTTTGGGCCTGATTCTTGGGTGGCAAAGGCGTGGTGTTCATTCTCGTGCGAAAGTGCTACTTTTATTCGTGTCGTCGGACCTGGCGGCTTATTTTCACTTTTGAGTTAATGTTCAACTTTAATTAAGTCTTTTATAAATACTGAATCACTTAAATTCACATCGACTTCAACCATGGTCTCGATTGACTATTTTGAATCGTCTACCTTTAATCTCTTTTAATTGATAAATAATCGTAACGATATTCCTGTAATATTTGTATTACGATGCCACAGTTTACACATTTGAGCCAAGGCATTATATGGTATTTTTGCAATTTTTCGGCAGAACAGTCGCACTCAGGACTGTGTTGATCGCCATCTTTAATATAATAAAAATAATTGGAAGAAAAATACTTAAAGAACTACAATAGAACAAAACAAGAAATGCTAAAATATTCTAGAAATATAAATAAAAAAACTGCTGGTAATTTCTATAAATACAGTGAAGTAAGGTTTCTAGAAAAGTCTGAGCAAATTAAATTAAAAACCAACTTCCCACAAATTCTGATGAAGTAAAACAGGAAAATACTAAAATTTTCGGGAAAAAGTGCTTAGAAAACTAGACAATAAAGCAGAATTTCTATGGAATCGTCAAACAAGAAGTAGGAGAAATTTTAAAAAGGGTTTGAAGAAATAAATTGAATACAATGAGTGCTTACTTTGTTTACGGAATAAAATGGTCAAATATCCTAGACCAATTACGAATACTTCAGATAATTTGAGACTATTACATCAGCTGATGTATGGGAGTAAAAAATACATTGACTAAAGCACTAGGTAGGGAATAACTGAACGATTTCCAAAAAATATGAACTATTATCACTTAGTGACACGGAATATATTTCTGTGTGAGTTTTGTGTCTTATTTCTTCGAAAATTGAAATAGATCTGCAAGCTATCTTATATTGATAGTAACCTGATTATTGGCTTTCAAAAAGATATCAATTTTCTTTTTTATTGTACGTTTCTTTTAGTGTTATACTTATTAAATAATTGTCTCTCACTTTTCTCGTAGTGAAACATTATGAAATAATAATGAATCAATTATTTATCTATCGCTCCTTTTAGACTCATAACTCACATGAATTTAAAAAATTCTTTCTAGTTTTAATGACATTATTTGATAATGTAATACACTTTAAATAGATTTACTCTGTGTTTCTACTTAAGGGAATATTTGCAACATATGATAATAATATAAATTTTCGTATAAAATTTTAATAAATAGGCAATTACATAATGTTACACTTTACCATCCATAATTGGTAGCATAACCAAGGGCTGGTGCGGAATAGGAAACGTGAGCAGTATGGGCTACTGGAGCAGAGTAAGTAACAGCTGGAGCAGCGACATGTCCTGCAGAATAAGTTAAAGCTGGTGCGGCAATGTGATGTCCTGCAGAGTAAGCTAAAGCTGGGGCGGCAATGTGTCCGGCAGAGTATGCAACAGCTGGTGCGGCGATAGTCTTGTCTACAACTGGAGTAGCGGCGTAGGTAGCTACTGGAGCTACTGACTTGGTGACAGTGGAGGTGGAGTAAGAAGTAGCTACTGGGGCGGCAATGGTCTTAGCTACTAATGGAGTGGCAGTATAGGTGGCAACTGGGGCAGCGTATGTCTTGGCGATAACTGGAGCAGCAACGTAAGAGGCTACTGGTGCAGCAAGTGAGGTGTGGGAGTAATTGGGTACAACGATGTATATTCAAATTTTTACTATCTTTAATTTAATTCTAATTCTAATTTTAATAGTTTTCTTTTTAAATTTCTCAGTACATACCTTGAAAGCCATGTTTATATCTCTCTAGATATTGTCTAAATCGAATAATATCGAAACCCGCGTCTCTCTACATTTATACCGACCAATATCAGGTGGGGTTTATAAATTTCAGTGTCAAAACTACGCATTGCGAAAATACGTTTGGCACACCGGTTCTCGTGAACTTGTACCGCGTTTTACAATTAAATAACATTTACCGCGCAGACAAGTTAATGACATTGTTACGCAATCGATCGACGGTTGAACTTAAGATAATGAAAATAAGGGCGGCGACATAAATTATAATTGCTCGAGTAGTCGGTTGTTGTTGGTATTTAAGAGCACATACATTTATTGGCATCGTTGAAAGAAAGGTCAAAGCAAAAAAATAAATAAACGCAAAATTCGCACCTTGATTTGGGCGCAAATTATTACTGCTGGATTTTTTATAGCTATAAACAATTTATATTCAATAGTTAGTTGGTTAAAACATGTTTTGTAATAATTTACAATTAAACGATCGGAAATTAATATATTTTCCATTCGTGTGTAAATAATGATAATAAAATGAAATATTCACATTTACACAAATAAAGAGTAAAACACTTAAATTTTCAAAACACTTTATTATTGCTTTTTTGAAAACTCAAAAATTGTTTCGCCACACTATGGCTTCTTCAGGCAAAGAAATTGTAACAATAAAAGTTTGTGGCAGGTTTATATAGTAATTGCTGTGTGTTTGATGGTTTAGCAGAAGGCCTGTCTTTTTTCTTTTATTAATTTCTAAGTTCTCTAGTAAGTCAAGTTTCTTGCTTTTTCTTTCTTGGTGTAAAATTTTGAATTCTTCATTGAAAGAATGTTCTTCGTCCAGCAGGTGGTTGGCATATGTAGATGTCCTTTTATTGTTGATATCTGCGGCGCGATGTTCTTTAATTCTGTCAATGAATGCTCGTCCTGTTTGACCGACATATGTTTTGGGGCAGTCTCCGCAATTATTTAATTATTTATTTAAGGCTCGAAACGCTTTTCTAATTGTATGCATTTTTTTCTTCGTTAAAACAGAAGACATGTCGACTTCGCCGATTTAAGACAAAATCATGAGAAATAAACTCTTCGTATATTGTTGAGGGATCACAATTTAATTTTATTAACGCATCATGGTACAAATTTAGTGAAAAAGGTATGTATATTTGTGTATCATCAGCATACATATGATATTTGCAATGCAATAACTTATTTATAATATCAGAAGTATAAATAGTAAATAAAACAGGTCATGAAATAGATCCCCACATTGATAAATATTTAAAATTAGATAGACCAGAATCTAATTTTACAGTTTCACACCGACCTGCTAAATAATGTTTTATTAGATCTACTGCTGATTTTTCGAATCCAATATATTTAAGAGCAGATAACAAAACTTCATGATTTAGTGTATCGAACTCTTAACTATAATCCAAAGGAACCAATGTAATCATTTTGCCTGTATCAGAAACTCTGAGAATATCGTCTGTGACTTTTAAAAGTGCCGTCGTACAACTAAAACCTTCTCTAAACTCAGATTGATGGAGGGGAAGAATATTAAACATCTATAAATAGTCCTTCATTTGCCTGTTAATGATTGTTTCTGAAATATTCGTAAGTGTGGGTAATATGCTTATCGGCAGAAGATGATTAAGTTGAGTAGGATTTTGGATTTTAGGCAGCGGTGTAATTATAGCCTTTTTCCATATATTTGGGAAGACAGAGTCGAATAGACAACTATTTATTATATTAGTAATGATAGGGAGAATATAAGGTGTACATAATTGTCTATATTTACTAACTTTAAAACAAAGCGAGTGGAAAGAACACATTTTGTAGTGTTGTTGTATTTGTGTATTAAGTTTTTGTAAACAACATTTACTTTTGGGATAGAATCTACGAAATAATTATTTACATCGCTCGCGTTAACTAATTCGGACGGAATGTTGATGGACATTTTAGAATTTGTCGCAATATTTAGATATTTTAGTTCCTTCCATATGTTTTTATGTTTTTAGGATCTGATCTATTTATTTTCCACTGTATATATGATATTTTTTAAATTCTTAATAGCGTTGAAGTTGCGAAGACATTTATAGATGTCCCATTCAGCTGGAAGCGTAGTCTTCATAAATTTACTCCTCGCTTTCTTTCTAAAAGACATTAATAATGTTATCTTTTAACCAAGAAGACGTACTTTTGGTCTCTTTTACAGATTTAAACGGCACCAATTTATTGAATATATCTACATATAATAGAATTGTTTATCGTTTATATTATTTAGGTAGTTTATTTGATGTAATGGTGAAGAGTCCAGTTAAGCTGATTAACTATCATGATTAAAGTGCTTAAAGTTGCGATAAGTAAAAAAATTGGACTGTGGTAAATTTGTCTCATCTTGAACATGTACATATATTAAGTCATGGTCTGGAAAATGTATATCAATTCTACCAGAATCTTCTATAAGACAATTATCAGTAATAATTAAGTCAATGATAGATGTTGAAGTAAGAGTTAGTCTTGTAGGTTTTGAGGTAATTTGCTTCATATCAATGGATTTGTTTAGTTTGTTTGTTTGTTTGATTTAATAACTGGATTTAGGTAAATTGTCTTTGGGTCTTCCAATTTCCCCACAGCAATGTTAAAATCGCCTAAACAAGTAATTTTTTCACACGACGTAAAGGCATTATCGATGGGGTCTTCTAATTGGCCCACAAAAAAGTTATAATTTATGATTTACTTACGACACCCACCGCAATGCTATTCATTGATATCTAAAGTTGTTCAATTGAATTATTACTAAATATAAGTGTATATTTGAAAGTAGCACGTACATACAAACAAACACCAACGTCTCTACGTGGATGGTCAAGCCGAAGAAGCGTGTATTTTAAATATTAAAAACATCATTATTTGTACTTTCACTTACCGCAAATATGTCGAAGCCATATTCAGTAACAGGGAATATGATTAATTTTTGGTAAGATAGAGCGGACGTTTAAATGCCCAATTTTCATTTAAATTTACACTTTCAAGCTGTATGATTACCACTGGATTAATTTAGAATAATGATTGTACAATATTTATAGATATGAGGATTATTTAACCGTGATCGAATGAATGATTATTTGTGGCTGTATTTTTTTACGTTGTGGTTGACTTTTATATCTGTCTTCTTATGGTTATCAAGACCTCATGATGAATGACTCCGCTTGCAACTCTATCTTCTTCTTTCAGTATAATTATCAAAGGTATAATATTGATCGTCAATTAATAATTTAGAATTCTTGACTTTTTGCATTCAAACCTAATTGTTTAGTGTTTTTGAGATGTTTACGTAATATTTTTTGTTCGTGTTCTTCTCTTTATGCCAGGTCGTTGTAATGTTATGCTGCGATTGCTTTAAAATTTCTAAAACAGCGTTTAATCTAGTTGTCTTCAAGGTTTACATGTAATAATTTATATTTGATTAAGTTTATAATATCGATTAATTTCATGTCGTTGTCCATGTAGAATTATATTATTACTCTTGTCGTTTTTTTTCTAGTTTAAAAATTTTATGCTTTAACTTTGAATTTTCATCTTCTAGTTTCTTGATTTTTTTTGTAACAAATTCCTTCAATTTTACATTAATATATAATTTAATGTCTGCGACTTCAATGAGTAGTTCCACTTTGTGACTATTTCCAGTGTTTATAAGTAAACAATAAAATATAAAGAATAGTTTTGATTTTACCTACGTGGAAATCCATATCTACATTGAATTACAAAAATTTTAATGGCAAAAATAATATAAACTATATTTACAAATCACGTGTGTTTATAGCATTGTTAATTTTTTAATTCAGTGTAACATTAAAATATCCACAGTTGATGTGTTTATAAGGAGATTAGGTCTAAATTGAATTGACTACTATGATATTAAAGCACCAATTAGTAACCACAGTTTTTATTTCACCGATGTTAGACATTCCACTATCTTGCTGCTCAGATCTGGTATTATATTTAATTTAATTTAAACTTAGAATATGCTTAAAACTTTCATAACTATTTAATAATACTTATTTTATTTTTATTTTAAACTTTATTGACGGAAAGACCTATTATACAGAAATAATAAATACAGATAGACATAACGACAACAAAATAAACTTATCCTAGAGCTAGAGTAATGACAAATAAATATTAATTCTTTACACTAGATTAATTCTACGTAACCCCCTTTTGAAATTAATTAAATTAGTAGTAAATAAATCAAAATTATGGTTCAGTTGTAGCTGGTTAGCCAACTGCATCATTCTTGATACAGTATTAAAATAACTATAGTTAGTCCTATGAAAAGGTAAACGAAATAATATATGATTTCTTGTACGACTTCCCTCAGGTTGATGCCAAAATTTAAACAGAATTAATAGCTGGGCAATGTAATTATTTAGGATTTTGTACATTACACATAAATCTTGAAATATGCGACGATATTCTAATGTTTGCATGTTTAATAAAGATAATAATTCATTATAATTGACTGAGGAGGAAGGAATGGTTAATTTGTAGGCTATTGTACGTAAAAATTTCTGTTGCACTTTTTCTATTAGTGATTTCAAATAATATTGCGATGGACACCAAACGGCCGATGCATATTCCAGTAACCAAAGAACAATACATATATTTTAATGTGGAGATAGAAAATTGTGGTCCTATTCTGACTAAAAATTCTAACATTTTCAGAGCTCTATTAACAATATAACGTATGTGGACAGTAAATGACAGTTTGCTGAATATTACACCCAGATCATTTATGTCAGTAACAAGTTCAAGCCTGTTGTTGTCAATATAATAATCAGATGATGAATGTATGTTATTACTATGAGAGAATGAGATGGTTTTGCACTTGTTGTCATTCAGAGTTAAATGATTTTCAGAGCACCATCTAGAAATCTTGTTCAAATTTGATTGAACTGCATCCTCTTTCGATCGAATTGTGCTGTAAACTTTTAAATCGTCTGCATAAAGCAGAAAATTGCAATTGATTACAGATTGAATATCATTAATAAATAAATAGAACAATGGTGGCCCTGTATGTGAACCCTGAGGTATACCGGGCAAGACTTTAATAGATGAAGATAAAGCCATATCAACCATGACAACCTGTACTCTGTCTGAAAGAAAACTTACTAACCAGCTCACAACGCAATCATTAAAACCTATTAATTTTAATTTATGTGAGAGAATCTTATGACTGACTCTGTCGAATGCTTTAGAGATGTCGGTGTAAATTACATCGACTTGTTGTCCATTATCTAGGGCTTACGACAGATAGGACATTGAAAGCCATGTTGATATTCTGTAAAAATATTAGATGTAATCCAATACAACTGTTTAGTGACCATCTGGTCAAACATTTTCGGAATGACCGATTGAATGCAAATACTGCGATAATTACTTACATCCCGCCTGGCACCCGATTTAAAAATTGGCGTAAGGAAACTATTTTTCCATCTCTTGGGAAATGTCTCTTCAGTAATTGATCTTTGAAATAAAATGCAAAGTGGTGGTGTTATCGTACAAATACATTCTTTTAACATTACTGAAGGGATTCTGTCAGGACCACAGGAAGACGAAGTTCAATTGACAATTTAAAAGAAGAATGTACGTTTAATTGTGGATTGTTTTCACTAAGAAAGGAAACGCTACAATTGTTTACATAGACACTACCAAAAAGATCTGAAAATAATTGAACGTTGCCTTCTAAGTTGTCACTTGATTTATCGAGATAATACATTGATGCGGGGTAATCCTGTTTTTATTGACAAATGACCAGAGAGAGTTACAATTCTTATTAATCGAACATTCTGTTTTATAAATGTTGTTATTATAAAGATTATTACTAAGTATTTTATATTGTTCGCGTAAGTTTGAGAAAACTAATTAATCCGAGTACCTATTCGATTTTTTATAAATATTTTTTTATTGTTATTATTATTTTTATTGAACCACTTAGGGTATGTTCCATGACAAAACTTTTTTGTGGTACATATAAATTCATTGTATGGTACATTATTTCATAAAATGAATCAAGAGCCACAGTCACATTTGGTGCCCTTGATAAAATATTATTCTAGTCGATGGCCGCAAGAAAATTGTTTAATTCTAAATAATTACAGTTTGCAAAGTCATAATACACGATTTCACTACATGTAACATTTGTGGGATTATTACAGTCTAGGCATATGCAATAACCAATGTGATGTACACTATTATTAAAAATATTGTCATTGGCTAAATTAAATTTACGATTTTCCCTGGATCCAAAGACTAAGTTTAAGTACACGCCACGTTCATTTGGTAAACTGCTTAGTTAACTTAGATGGAGATAACTAAACGTATCAATAAGGTGGTGTTTACTTTGGTCACTAGATCGATTATGTAAGCAAACAGTTCATATTTAATCCATGTATCTGCAGGCAGATTAAAATCACCACATATTAAAAATTCACTGTTGTCCACACTTGTAACAATTTCTTCCACTGCAGAATAATGGGCCTCGTATTTTTCAAAGGATGAGTTTGGTGAGAAATATACTGAGCCAAGTACATAATATTTATCGGAAACTTTAAATTTAACAAAGACTTACGATAGAATTTATAGATATCTGGATTTCAACTGCGTTCAGACATTTTTTAGTGAGTATCATGACACCGCCTCCCTTGGTTTTATGACAGTTTAGTGATGATCGATCGATGCCGTGATTATTGCTCTTAATTACCACTAATATCAGGCTCTCTAGCCATGTTTCAATTATTATAATTATGTCATAATTTGACGTTGACAGGTTTATGGAAAAGTCTTTTAATTTAGTTTTTATCCCGCCAACATTATGGAAATAAATATTTAGATTTTTAGTGTTTAGTTTATTGAGACTGCGTTTGATTTGACAACTTTAGGTGAACCATTCAAATAACGTATTGTTATGTTTTGTTCACCGAAGTTTATACGTCTACTTAAATCTTCCCGTACTTTACGTAATTGTTCCAATTGAAGAAGCGTTTGGTCAGCAGCGAAATAAACTCCCTGTTTGCTTATAATTGCTTTTTCTTTTAGGATATCAATTACGATTTTAGAATTTTCGAAAATAACTTTAACGGGCCTTAGTTTGTTTGAACTCTTTCCAATTCTAAACAGCTTCATAGGAGCAGACGTGATTTTAATTTCTTTAATAAGATCTACTACTATGCCAATATCATCCTTTAGTTGCTCAGTGGTTTGCTTTTTATTCGATTCCGGTAAATTAAATATCATCAAATTATTACTTCGACGACGGCGATCCTCAAATTCAGTATAACTTTGTTCGAAGACTGTATATTTATTTTTATCTTCATTAAACAATTTTGTAAATTGAGTTTCTTGCTAATACTAAAAATATAATATAATAAATTCGGGTCAACATTTGGAACCGAGCAGATGAGAACGATTCTTAACGTTATTTGATGCCCTGAACTCAGATTTTCAACCAGTGTGCCAAGATTGGTTCCAGTTTTCGAGTTAGCTCATGGTGAGAGAACTGCGCTCTTATAACGGCTGTCAGATGACCACATATTAAACATCATTTGGAACTTTTTTTTGTGTCGTGATTTTGATTCGGAACGTATCAAAATGCAGAGACAACGTTGCAAAGTGTTATATGCTCTGAAAACGTGGAAAAATCATGACAAATGCACTCAAACATTCGCATTTGCAGTACTTTGGTTTTGCTTGGTGAAAATGTATACTTTTCACTTTCTGTGCCAATGTTATGGAGAGAACAGAAACATTATGGAGATTATTGCTGCTTTTGCTCGATGAATATCGTCGGTATAAATGCTAAAAACAGTATAAATATCCTGACGTATCATCAGTGTCATAGCCAGTTCCACGTATGGGCATTTATCCATTGTAATTGTTTCCAGATATAAATGCAAAAAATGCCCTAAAAACTTCATCTTCAATGAAGCGATGAAGCAATGAAAGCGATTTCGTTATGGAAAAAAAAGCATTTAATATCGCAAAGTGAACGGAGTGATTTGATTTGCATTTTGAATTTTTTAAACAAAAGCAGAGCTGCTTGCATCATGGTCGCAGGAATGGAAACATCTTGACAGTAAAACACAAACTACTATATACAGAAATAGAAATTATACAATTTTACAATCCTTCAAAAAAGAAAATCATCATTAACTTACCCATTATGAGCCAGGACAACAAAACGTGTCCTCTGTACCACTTATGAGTCCACAGGACGTTTTATTCCCACCTCTTCTCATTAAACTTGGCCTTATTAAGCACTCAATTACGAAGGACCGGTTTTTAAGTACTTAATCACGTTGTTTCCAAAACTGTCATACGTAAAAATAAAAGAAGTCCGACCTGATATTCTAAAACTAATGGCTGATGCAAGGTTTACAAAATGTTTAACGCCTACTCCAAGATATAGCGAAAATCGAAAGGTAATACCAAGGATTTTGGGACGAGGGCATGATGAGCGACTACTGTTTGACCCTAATGCGTGAAACAGCAGTATATATCTGGATCTGGATCGAGTTTGCCAAGGGTGATCAAATCATTGACCAGAGCACCTAGGCTTCACTAGGCCCGCTGTGCCCCCCTGGCTGAGACAGCCCTCCATTGTTCTATCACTCATTTAGCTACCCAAGGTAACGAGCAAAGGACAGAACAATGCTTGAAAGGTTTCCCTAATGTTGGCCATATTCGACCAACAATTAACAATGAATTTACTGAATATTTCGGAAACTAGAACCAATTTTCAAAAACGATCAGCTGATTTGGATTTACACTAAAGCCTTATATAAAAAAATAGTTTTCTGATCAACCATTTGTCGATTTACATATATCAACTTAAGTGCAATGTATGCTTTATGTAGTATATTGCTGGTGTTTTATTTAAATCTTATATTTGCATCCACATACATACCTAGGTCTTTTACATACTTATAAATAGGTAATACAGTTTCATTTATTGATATAATAAAATCAAAATCTGCTGCTGCATTTTTTCTTAATTTAGTTGGACCAAAAAGAAGTTTTAGTTTAATCTCCGTTGATTTGTAATGAATATAGAGTATTTAAGTAAGTTGTCCAAACCTTTATTTAATTTATTTAGAGCAATATGCAATAATTGCGTATCGTCAGCATACATATGATAGCCTAATATAGTACCTTGCCTTACACCACAATTAGTATTCAAAGGCGTAGATATAATATTATCAATCACTACCATTTGTTTTTTATTACTGAAAACAACTTATGCGTTATATAATGTATAAGTGCATTACAACATAATTTCATTATACGTATATTAATATCATCTATTCCAGTTGCATTTGTTTTTATATTGCTGATAATTTCTTTTCACATAAGCATTGTTTTTCCTAAGTTCAGATCATAGTTGTTTTTTCCATTACAATTTGCTAATCGAAACTGCAAGTAAGCTTTCTTTACTGCACGGATAGCTTTAGCTAATTTTCGCATGGATATAAATTCAAAATGAATAGGACTCTTTGTTTTCTTATATCTCTCATACGCTCTCTTTCCTATTTTAATCAGCTCTTTTATCTTGTAGGTTACCCATGGTGTGGGCCTCTTATAAATTTTAATTTCTTTGAGAGGGGCATTTTTGAATTGTAATTAAAATATTCTACTTTATTATTAATATTATCATCATTAATATCATAAATCGCATGCCATTTTATTCTACAGATATCATTTAGAAAATCGTTGGGAACTATATTTTGAATATTCCTAACTTTAATTATGTTCTACTCTTGGGTGATTATTGATAGCTCGCAACAAATTAAGAAATGGTCAGATAAGTCATGAGCGTCTGAAGCACCAGAGTTATATATAATATTGCATTTATTTGCTATAATCAGATCTATTAAAGATTCTGTTATTGCAGTAATATGTGTGGGGTTAAGAGACAGCGATTCTAAGAGCGAACAGAAGGAACTTGCTGCGGTTATCTTTAACATATTCATCTTAAAATCTCCTAAGCATACTATGTAATCATTAGTTAGACTGCAATCTAAGAGAAACTTTTCAAAACAATCTCAAAGTCCTTATAATTTCGCTTAGGGGGCCTATATATAATTCCGACCGCGACTGTTTTATGATTAATGCTTACTTTTATCCAAATTTGTTCAACTAATTGTAACGATTCCCAACTATTAATTGTATAGTTAATAAATAAAATCAATTAGTATGGGGCCGTTTTGTTTATTTCCGAGTTCAGTGATATTACTTATATAATATAAAGAAATTTTTGTGCCGAGTTTCTCATTTAAAATATTTAATAATTCTATAAGTTCATTTCTATTTTGAATAGCCTGTTATGTTATTTTTCTTTATCATTTTCTCATGTTGTACAATTTTTAATTTAAGAAATTCATTTTCATTCCATAAGGTTTCAATTTGAAGTAGCATGTCAATATGAAGTTTATTTCAGTTTTAATTTCCACCATCTGCTTATTGATAAGTTCTCTAACATCGATTAAAGAGAAATTCATAATAAATGTGACGGTATAATAATTTATTAATAATTAAATAACAGAATGGGAAAAAACAGGGACGCATCAGTGTCCGTTGAAGCGACTTTTCTTAAACAAACAAAAATAGACAACGGATAAGGATAGGGTCCAATTGAGTAAACAGAGGAATTGAAAAAGTCGAATATTGTTTCATTTAGAATGTTTTTACCAACATATATTTAATTCTTTTGTACGCTTAAAAGATATACATGACTTATGCACTGAGAACTGAAATTTATATAAATACCTAAAATTAATTTCATTCTAGAAGTAATAATTGTTTTATTAAAATTTAATAACGTCATTCAAACCATGATTTTTTGTGTAATAAGCGAAGGCAATGTTAACAATCGAAGGTTGAAAAATATTATTACTATTACTCTTCATTCATTACAGATGATTAACTAAATTTTAAGATAACACCATAAGGTGCCATCTATTGTCTGAGCATTGCATTAGATTCTCTTTCAACCATCGAAGAATCATGGAAAATTGTAAGATATTATTTTGCTTTCCGGTTTACCTGAAGATTTAAAAAACACCAAATTCAAACTCCTTTCCCTTATATTCGGCTGCGCTATGTTAATGAGATCCAAAGTTAATGAGATCCAAAATACATCGAAACTGGTCAGTGTTTGTTGTTTTTAACAAAATTAAAATTAATTATTATAATATTCCTTTAGATAATTATTAACTAATATTTGTTTTATAATAACACATATTTAGAGTTCAATTAAATAACATACATTAAAAATGTTATCTATGAATTTTAATCATATTACTACTACACTCTTTTGCTTGTAAGAAAATTTACGGGTAAATGCTATCATAAATTAATACATATATCATATTAATATATTTATATATTATATTATAAAATTTAGTATGTTTGTCGTTTATAAGTAGGGTAATCAAAACAAAAAAAGTGAGATAACTTATATAAGTTTAATAAATATTGTTCTCAACATTTACTAATATTTACACATCATGGCAAACAAATTACCATCCGTAGTTGGTGGCGTAACCAAGAGCTGAGGCGGAGTAAGAAACATGGGCGGTATGGGCAACTGGAGCAGAGTAAGCTACAGCTGGGGCAGCGATGTGGTGTCCAGCGGAATAAGCCAAAGCTGGGGCGGCAATGTGTCCAGCGGAGTAGGCAAGAGCTGGGGCGGCAGCGTAGGTGGCTACTGGAGCAACAGACTTGGTGACAGTGGAGGTGGAGTAGGAAGTGGCTACTGGGGCGGCGATGGTCTTAGCTACTACTGGAGCGGCAGCATAGGTGGCAACTGGGGCGGCGTACGACTTGGCGATGACTGGAGCAGCAGCGTAAGCGGCTACTGGAGCAGCAATTGAGGAATGGGCATAAGAGACAGCTGGAGCAGCAGAGTAAGCTACTGCTGGGGCAGCAATGGCGGCATGTCCAATTCCGGCAGAGTAGGCCAATGGGGCGGCAGCGATGTGTCCGGTGGAGTAAGCCAGATTTCCGGCTTGAGCTACAGCCAAAAAGGCGCACAATACGACGTACTAAAAATATACAAAATATTATTAATACAAAATTATTATATGATTTGTAATCCACACTAATGTAATTCAATTGCTATGTTTATGTTTTCAAATATAGCTTTGAGTCACGTAAAGATTTAAAACACTACGGAAAAATCTATATGGAATAATAGATATTTACTTTAGTTACAATCAATTTTTTATATTTTGTAGATTGAAATTTTAATTGTAAAAAACAAGTTAGAACTAAGTTAATGCAAATTAATTCTTTTTTTTTTAAATTAAATGCATTATATTAAGAGAATAATAATAATTTAATTAAATTATTAGTAAAGTGTAATTATTAGTTCCGTCACGTTATTTAAAAAAATATATAATTACCTTGAATGCCATGATAGTGTTTGATGTTTATCCAAATCGAATAATAACGAACTAAGTCTTGCGGCTAATTTATACCCGTCCAAGCCTGGTGGGGTCGACAGAATTCAATGTCAACAACCAGATCTGGCGAAATTACTTTCATTATGTCATTGTACTCTATCTTAATCTGCTGCGCCTTATTAAAGTAATCCGGCGTTTCAAGTTTAAACAATTAAATTGATTTATAAGTCACTGCACCAACGTAGTATGTACGTCACCGTATTTCTAATAAAAATCTTTGCTTCAAGGTAATAACGGAATAAATTTTGATATTTTAATTTGCTACTAAAGAAATTGGATCATATCATATCCTATCATAGAAGATTGTTGTTATTAAAACGGCAGATAATTAAATTAGATGTGGAAAAGAACTTTTTTTTTAAATTATGTAACATAATAAAAATAATTGTGATAATTAATATTGAGAAAAATAAATCTTCTCTATGAGCATTTCTGCAATTATGTTTTACATTATAATGTAAAAACTAAACAAGAAATAAGTAGGAGTGATAAATCTGTTAAGTATTATAATAAAAGCTTGAATTACAATATCAATTAATATTAATTGATTTTATGAAGTATAAATGTTACAAATTTATATTTATATACTTCTCTTATATTGGGTTTAGTATTAAGTCATTTCGGTTCCGACCAATAGATGTCTGTAGACATTTATTGGTCGTTCTGCTTAGTTTATATCATTATCAAAGAATTAACGTCACTTAAGTTAATTATTATTTTATTTAAAAAAAATAGAAAAACTGTAATGTTTTTAAATGAAGTTCATAAACTAAGAGACATCATTTTATATTTGGCAATAAGTACATATATTTATCGAGTAAAGCAATGAATTAAATTGTTAGCCCTAAAAATTATAAAAATAATTACTCATCCTTATACAGGGTTATTCACGCTATACGGCACGGAATATTGTGGCCAAAATACGTGACTTTCAAAAAGTTTCACTTTGGGGATATATGGGGGTCTATTAGGGCTACTTTTTAAAATTATTTTCATAATATACAGGGTGTCCCATAAACCCTAAAAGTATCAAAGTTATGTTTTTTTTAATGAAACACCCTGTATTTTATTGCATTTTTGGATCCTTCGATAAAAATAAGTGTGTGTTTTAATAAGGTTTTTATTACATAAACCTTAAGGTTTTTGAAATAATTTGAATTTTGTAAAAATTTAACCTAATTTTAATGTTTCAAATACTTAATAAATAATTAAGTTATGCATACCAAATTTACACTGAAATGTAACAATAGATCATATTTTATTTTCCAAGTATAATAAACTTGACATCTTATGCCGGGTGTAAAAAAATTGGAATTAAACAAATGAGAACTTTAAATGGCTATAACTTCATTTATTTAAATGGAACGCTATATTTATTAATTTATCAGCAAATGCACGTTTTAATTACCTATCGAATGGTATTTAAATCTTAAGTGTTAAGTCTTCTCGTTTTTACAGAAAACGCCAAAATATTGTTTATTGCACCGTTTTAGTACTTTTAAAGTAAAAATTGATTATCTGACGTTTTTAAATATGATAGAAAACTAGATACATAAAAATAGTACTTTTAAAGTAAAAATTAATTATCTGACGTTTTTAAATATGATAAAAAACTAGATACATAAAAATTTTTACTTAAAAAGTACTAAAACGGTGCAATAAACAATATTTGGGCGTTTTCTGTAAAAACGAGAAGACTTAACACTTAAGATTTAAATACCATTCGAAAGGTAATTAAAACGTGCATTTGCTGATAAATTAATAAATATAGCGTTCCATTTAAATAAATGAAGTTATAGCCATTTAAAGTTCTCATTTGTTTAATTCCAATTTTTTTACACCCGGCATAAGATGTCAAGTTTATTATACTTGGAAAATAAAATATGATCTATTGTTACATTTCAGTGTAAATTTGGTATGCATAACTTAATTATTTTTTAAGTATTTGAAACATTAAAATTAGGTTAAATTTTTACAAAATTCAAATTATTTCAAAAACCTTAAGGTTTATGTAATAAAAACCTTATTAAAACACACACTTATTTTTATCGAAGGATCCAAAAATGCAATAAAATACAGGGTGTTTCATTAAAAAAAACACAACTTTGATACTTTTAGGGTTTATGGGACACCCTGTATATTATGAAAATAATTTTAAAAAGTAGCCCTAATAGACCCCCATATATCCCCAAAGTGAAACTTGTTGAAAGTCACGTATTTTGGCCACAATATTCCGTGCCGTATAGCGTGAATAACCCTGTATATTGTTATATGTTATTCAACCAAAGAATAACTAGACACTGTTTTAAACCATTAATTGCAAGCAGTTGTATAATATATTTTAATTTTACTTACAAATAATGGATTACCACTTAAAGATACAAAATCACAATTGCATAATCAATTAAATAATTATTTATATAATTTTTCCAAATGTGGAAAGAAAACTGCCTTGAAATTAATTTAATCATTTTTTACACAACATTAAAAATGGCGGAGGCGCCGTGCTTGCGAGATATCCAACAACTCTAGGATGGATTTATTTAAACTTTTTGTAATTCTGTATTTTTAGTGCTGTATATAAACAATCGTGTTTTTAATTGTAGAAATAAAAATATAATTATTTTATTTGTACAATTTTTATTGATAAACTATTAAAATTAATTAATACTGACTATTATCAAAAATATACGTTATATATGACCGTTATATTCAATTACAAATAATTCAAAATTTGTATATATTCGTTTTATTATTTTCGTGCGGGTTAGAGTAAAATTGAATTTGCAATTGATTATTATTTTGCCTCGTGTGCGTTGTTTTATTCATCGGTTTATTTTGTTCTAATGATTTATGTGGAATGTGAGGAATTATTTTAGTAAAAGTTATTATATTAGCGATTAAATAAATACGGTATTGATTCATTAATGAAGTTCCTTAAGAGCTTTTAAAATGATTGTTGATAATTAAAATAGTTATTTTGTAGTAGTATTAATTGATACCACCAATAATAGTTGTTGTCTTGTATATAATTGTTATAATGCTTGTTTTCATTTAATGTCGTGATAATAAGTTTGTATACTGGTAGTATACTGGTAGTTATAAGCCTAAATATAATTATTTTAGTTGTAAAATATTTCTTTGTAAACCATTGAAATTTATTTAAACTGGCTGACGTTTACAATATACAATTAAATTTGCAGATATACATGAATAAAAATATTAATTACTCATGCCTACATAGGTGAAATAAATATTATAGCATATCATAATATTTTTGACTGTATTTATTTGCAGTTGTTTATTAATTTATACATTATGCCTTGATGTTGATGATGGTTTTTGGAGGGCGACCAGATGGTAGCAGCACTTAGACCGTCCGTTGGTTCTTTGTGCCAATTCCTGAGCCCTACTTCTCAAGTGAAATTAAACTTTATGTAAAGTCGAATAGTTGGCCTTATGGAATGTTGCTTAGCTTTAACCAATGCAGCCACTTTTTTCCGAATACTCACATTCACACAGGAAGTTTCTTAGGGTCTCCATCCCTTGCTTATATTTCCAACGTAGGAGATCTTTTGCCACCCCTATGTTAAGGAGGTGCTTGTTTAGTTTCAGTGCCCAATAAGGGTATCAATTGGCAGCCCCAAACTGTTTCTTGGTAGTTCAATGTATTTCCTGCTCAGCTTCTTTGAATTTTTGGCGACCAATACTTATTAGTTTGTAGCCATTCATTTCTCAAGGGAGTTTCCTTTCAGTGTTTCGGAGATGATAATTGGTGCCAGTGGCAAAGAATTAGCCCATACCCTTTCCAGGGCAGCCCTTTTGGCTAATCTGTCGGCTCAGTCGTTTCCTTCATTGTTTTAATGTCCCTTAATCCAGAATATCGTGACTTTGGTTGCGGCAAATCTTCTAGAGATTGACTACATTCCAGTGTTATACTATTGGCCACCCATGGTCTTGATAGCGCAGCGATGTTTGATTTGTTGTCAGTGAGAAACTAAATTGATTTGCTCGTGACTGCCAGTTCCAGTAGTTTGCGAGTACCTTCGAGTATTCCAAAAGTTCCGTCTGGATAATCGTCACATTTCTACCTAGGGAGATGTTGAGACTCAGGTCAAGTTCTAGGCAGTAAATGCCTGCTCTCGCGCCTTCATGATCGGTATAAGCGGTGATTTCCGATTTATCCAATGAAACCACGCCATGCGTAACCTATAGATGGTATCCTGCATTATTTAGTTGCTTTTTTTTCCTATCGAGGCAGTCACAGTTCTATTTTTCAGCATAGCTCCAATCCATTCAGTGATGGTTGTGGGAACCGCATGATTGTTTAGACCCTGTTCTATGTTAGCATAGGAAACGTTATTAAAGAATATTAAAGAATCATTTGGTGTTTATGAAGGCTCCTAGGGCTGACTGTTGATTCAATCCTGCATACCACATGATGAAGGACGTACTCAGTCGATTTTCCTGGCCTGTAGGCGCTTTAGCTACAATGCAACTCATTGTTCAAGTACCATTGCTCCTTGATATGATTCTCGTATAGCCTCTCTAAGGTCATTAGAAGGAAAGACGTGAGGTTGATTGGTCTAAACGATTTGACTGCGATGTAATCAGTCTTTCGGAGATGATAATTGGTGCCAGTGGCAAATAATTAGCGCATACCCTTTTCGAGGCAGCTCGTTTGGCTAGTCTGTTGGCCCAGTCGTTTCCTTCATTGTTTGTATGTCCCTTAATCCAGAATATCGTGACTTTGGTTGCGGCAAATCTTCTAGAGATTGACTACATTCCAGTGTTATACTATTGGCCACCCATGGTCTTGATAGCGCAGCGATGTTTGATTTGTTGTCAGTGAGAAACAACATTGATTTGCTCGTGACTGCCAGTTCCAGTAGTTTGCGAGTACCTTCGAGTATTCCAAAAGTTCCGTCTGGATAATCGTCACATTTCTACCTAGGGAGATGTTGAGACTCAGGTCAAGTTCTTGGCAGTAAATGCCTGCTCTTGCGCCTTCATTATTCTTAGCCCCATCGGTATAAGCGGTGATTTCTGATTTATCGTCAATCTTAATTTTTATTTCGTATTACCGTTTAAACAGGTGTCTCGATGGGACACTGTCAAGAGATTCATTGAGTTTAGGCATAATTGATCTCGCCTCTATCAGTATTCTCCCGTCTCTCACACCGTTTGCTGTCGGACTCCACGTAATTTGCCTTTAGTTTCACGTGCTTACCACCACCTCCCTTACATGTATGTGAAGGGGCATCAGATTCAGTTCAGAGTTTCGATTGCACCCACGGTTTAGTTTCTTCCTGGTTACCGTTTTCTTGATTCTCGTCTAGTAGGTTAACGCTCCATGTGTTAGATTGTAATGTAGAGCCACCGGGTCGCCTTTCAATTGAAATCCTAGGATTGTCCTAGCGCACCCATGCATTACCAGAAGATGAAACCGACTTTTTGAAGATTGTGTTCTAATTGGTTCTTCCAATTGAGCTTGAAGTCCAGTGTTATACCGATGTATTTCATCTCGTTTGCCAAGCACTGCAGGTTGTTTAGGAATTCTACCTATGTTCCTATCTTCCTTTTTTTGTGAACAGTACTAATTCTGTTATCTTACGGTTAGCGACCATTCCTCTATTAATTTGAAAGCGCTCTGCATTAGGCTAGACAGAACCCTGTCGTGTTTTCCAATGAAACCACGTCATGCGTAACCTATAGCATGGTATCCTGCATTATTTAGTTGCTTTGTTTCCCTATCGAGGCAGTCACAGTTCTATTTTTCAGCATAGTTCCAATCCATTCAGTGATGGTTGTGGGAACCGCATGCTTGTTTAGACCCTGTTCTATGCTAGAGTAGGAAACGTTATTAAAGAATATTAAAAAATCATTTGGTGTTTATGAAGGCTCCTAGGGCTGACTGTTCATTCAATCCTGCATACCACATGATGGAGGATCTACTCAGTCGATTTTTCTGGTCTGTAGGCGCTTTAGTTCCAATGCAACTCATTGTTTAAGTACCATTGCTCCTTGATGTGATTCTCGTATAGCCTCTCTAAGGTCTTTAGAAGGAAAGACGTGAGGTTGATTGGTCTAAACGATTTGACTGCGGTGTAATCAGTCTTTCCTGTTTTTTGAATAAAAATCACTTTGGCTTCCCTACATCGTCCCGGTACCTACTGCATTGCAATACATGCTCGAAATAGTCCGCACAGTACCATATTATATAAAACGAGTCAACTTTTCATTGGGAGAACTCAACATGATTATGTTTATACGAACGAGCTTCTGAAAGGTGTGTTGAAGATCGGTCTGGATGCTCTCAGTTATCTGGCTGGTACGTCCATCACTGGCATCAGACATGAATTTAGCAAAACATCAGTCTTATGTTTTATTCCACCTTTTTTATTCATTAAAAAAACTCCATTTCACCTGCATTTAATAGGGAATCTCTTGCTGCAGATAATCCTGGAACTTCGCGTTAACATTTTTGATGACTTTATTTTCTGATGTTTGATCTGATCACACGTACGGCGGATAGAGTAATTATCAGGGTTTTATTTTTATTTTCTGATAGGCCATTTCCCGAAACCACGAATATGTCGTGAAAATGAGGCCAGTCTTTATTTCGATTAGGGTTTAGTTTTAATTGGACTCAGTTGGCCTCCAGTTTACCTTTCATAGAGTTTTCATTCAGTATTCATATTACATCTAGTAGTTTTCTTTTAGTTTTCAGCAAGTTAATCTTATTTAGAACCAAAATGCTTTAGCGCCAGTATCTGCACCAAGCCCCACTGTTCGGTCCCGGCGATTTAACAAGGAAGAATGATTTTATTGTCCATTCTATTTTGCTTTCGGTGACGATGTGCATAATTATGTTACAGTCCATCACCGTGGGGAAGTATTTTGGGGAATTTTGAAGGTTCGCGTCAGACCCGCTTTTTGAATCAGGAAATCTATTCTCGGAGGTCAGCAGTACAAGTGCCGTCATCCTTTTTTATGCCTGGCTGTGCATTGCGGCATTCAGATAGTATTTTTTTAGTGCGGGATGTTTCCGATACGGAATTTAGGCCTTTACAAAAGTTGCGCCATGAGGCTTTTTGATTCCTTCTGAAGGTCATTTTAATGTCCTTCTGGATTCTTTAGTATGCGGCCCAGTCCTGCTCAAGTCGGGAGTTCTTCGCTTTGTTAAGAGTTTTCCGAGAATTTGACCGTTTTCGGTGAAAGCTCAGGGCAGTACAGATGACAGATGTGCCAACCTTCTTGCGGCGCAAGCCTCATGAAAATAGTCTATAAGGCTGGTCTGTAATTTGAGAAACAGCCTTTTGACCGCCTCTCTATGTACATGTTCCTGCCTGAAGATATTTTCTTCTAGGAGTTCACATAGGCAGCTGTTAAACAGTTCTGTATTCGTTCTTCTTGGGTTTCGAGCCAGGATTCGTTCTATGGTCGTAACTCCTAGAACACATCCATCTGTGATCCGAAAAAAAACACGTCATGCTGGGCACGCCAGTTCTTTATCTGCTTTGCTGTGTTCACATTTGCGAGGGTGAAGTATATAACTTCTTGTCTTGCCTTATTAGTAAAATCAAAATATTAGGTCGTCAAGTATGAAATGGAGCAAAGTCGATTTTTTTCCCAATAAGAATTTTTTATTTTAAATCATATTATGCACCCATATTATCAATACACTTTTTCCGTTTTAGAGGTAACTCATTTATCGCTTTGCTGCAGGAGCCTGGATCACGCGAGTCGATGAACTCTTGAAACGCCATTTTGACAACATATGCGTAATTAAATTTTTCTCCAGGTAAAAAGTTGTTAAAATTTCAGTTGGGGCAAGGTCTGGCGTGTACGGTGGGTAACGGAGAATTTCCAACTCCAACTCCTGTAGCTTTGACACGGTCATTCGTGCGGCATGTGATCGAGCGTTGTCATGTAGCAGGATTTGAGTCATTGGATTAACTAATTTTGGCTGTTTAATCGCAAGATTTCTCATCATTTCGTCGTGATCGATTGGCCAGGTTCCATAAAGCTCTGGTGAATGACTTCTGAGCCAGACCACCAAACAGTGACTATCAGCTTCTTCTGGTAGATATCTTGTTTCGGACAGTGTTTTGGTAATTCATCTTTGTTCAACCATTGCGATAAACGCTTACGATTATCGTACATGATCCATTTTTCATCATAAGTAACAATTCGATTAAAAATGGTTCGGCTTTGTTGCGAGAAAGAAGAGAAAGACATGCGTCTTTGTTCCTTCCGTGCATCAGTCAATTCATGCAGTATCCACTTGTCCAGCTTTTTCACTTTGCCGATTTGTGCCAAATGAGTCAAGATTGTTTGCTTTGATACATTATGCATTAATGATAATTCATGTGCACTTGGTTGGGATTCGCTTCCACAGTGGCTTTCGGGATGTTATTATCCACCTGAGTCTTGGATCGACCACGTGGTTCAATCGTCAGGTTGAAATCTTCCGTACGAAATTTTTCAAACCAACGAGCTACAGTTGCGTTTGTAGCCACTTAAATGCCGAATACACTATTGTTTGATATTGGCTACTGTCAACCATGTTGTGGCTTCACGCTGGACTCATATTTCATCAACACAAGGATTTCGCTGATTTCCGTGGTCTCACTTAATCGCCTATATAAAAAACTATTACAATTTTTTTCAAACTGAAATTTGCGTTAGAAAAAAAAGATGTACTTTCACACGAAAAAAAAAATACGGCGTCTATATATTGGTCTACAATATTGGTCTGCAAAAAATGCATGTAAAGTGACAATGCCGTAAGAGTGGCTAAAAGTGTTGATCCAAGAACATTTAGCCTCATGTACAAAAATTGCAAATTAAAAAAAGCTCTGTACAGAATATTTTCACTGAAGATCTGTCTAATGAATGTTTGAATATCAGCAAGTGAAAGCCAAGTTTTGACTAAAATCATTTTCAAATTATCACCTGGTTGGCTTTATTGATTGTCAAAATTGCCGCATTTGGGGTTTAGAGTACCACATAGTATGGATTTTAAGGCTTAGGTATCATTACAAAATAATTTTTAGAAAAGATTTATAATAAATCACTGGATTTATTTTCTGGTTATTTATTATAATAAGAAATACTGTAGTAAATTCTTTAAGATTATGAACTGTTTAACTCTCAATAGTTGACAGTTTCTTTGATTTATCTGTGGTTATCCACTCAAATATGTTATACAGGGTGTCCCATTTTAATCCGCCAGTAGCGATAATTCTGAAACATTGCATTGAATCAAAAAGTGTTCCAAATGAAAAGTTAATGGTTCTGAGGGGGACATCTGATGCCGTAGACTTTGCCCCCCCAGCCCCCCCAAGGGGGGCGGGAACAGGGTCAACTTTAAAATCTTAAATGGAAACCCCTATTTTTTATTGCAGATTCTGATAGAGGGTTAAAAAATATGTAAGTTTTATCCGAAACATTTTTTTTATTGGTCGAGAGATGGCGCTGCAAATGTAAAAGTTAGGTTTTTTGTCAATTAAATTGCGAAAATCGTCACGTAATTAACTGTTATTACTTAAGACTTACTCACAACCTTACAAGGTTGTTTTTTTCTCAGCCTGCCCAAATACTACCACCGCACGAGCGTAGTGTGGTGGGGCACCGTCCTGCTGGATCCACATCGTCCTCCGGGTACGCAAATCGACTTCTTCTAGCAGCACAGGAAGATCGTTCTGGAGAAATTCCAGGTACCTCGCGCCATTTAACGTCCTGTCGAAGAAAAATGGTCCGATTATCTGCGAGCCGAGAAGTCCACACCACACGTTGACACTCCATCGCTGCTGTGCGTTCACTTGTCGAACCCAGTGGAGGTTTTCAGCACTCCAATAATGGGCATTGTGGATGTTGACGAATCCGGTATTCTGGAAAGTGCACTCGTCGGAGAACAGGACTCGGTGGAAGGATAAACGGTCTTGGTCGATCTGCTGCAAAGCCTAGATGCAGAAACCCACACGTTTGGCGAAATCATTTCCATGAAGTTCTTGAACGCGCATGATGTGATACGGATGGAACTTTGGCGCGCGGAGTAACCGTTGAGCCGTCGATTTCGGTATGCCGATTTCTGCCTGGATTTCTCGGAGACTGATATGCGGATTGAGGTGTACAGCTCCAAGTATGGCGATGGTGCGGGGGTAGTCATCCACAAAATTCGCTCGAGGTCGGTGTCGTTGTAGGTGACCTTGGCGCAAACGTTCTTCCAGCCCTCGCATTGTACTGCGAGACGGACACCGACGATCCGGGAATCTTTGGCGATACAGTTTTACTGCATTGGTGTAATTGTTCAGCGACTCTCCAATGGCTTTTAGGATGTCCACAATTTCGGTCGGTAAGTAGTCCATGATTACTCAACGACTTGGCTTTGCGTACTGAACTCATTTTTAAAAACTTAATTTAAAAAAGAACGAAAATAAAAAAAATCCAAGAAATCTTTTTTGAATGTAAACAAAACAATCGAGTGCGACGTTAAAAATGTACAATTTATGCACGTCCGATGTGGGGGGCCAGCTCAAACACTGGTTGAAAAAAAAAATGACATTCTTTTTTGAATTATTTTACCATTATTTAATTTGAAAAAGAAGTACTCAATCGCTATTTTTGAGTACTTTACGTCTTTGTAGGGGGGTGGCGGGGGTAGTATTTGGGCAGGCTGAGAAAAAACAACCTTGTAAGGTTGTGAGTAAGTCTTAAGTAATAATAACAGTTAATTACGTGACGATTTTCGCAATTTAATTAACAAAAAACCTAACTTTTACATTTGCATTTGTTTCGGATAAAACTTACATACTTTTTAACCCTCTATCAGAATCTGCAATAAAAAATAGGGGTTTCCATTTAAGATTTTAAAGTTGCCCCCTGTTCCCGCCCCCCTTGGGGGGCTGGGGTGGCAAAGTCTACGGCATCAGATGTCCCCCTCAGAACCATTAACTTTTCATTTGGAACACTTTTTTATTCAATGGATTGTTTCAGAATTATCGCTACTGGCGGATTAAAATGGGACACCCAGTATATTATGTTATATATATCATTCAAATTAGTGTTGCTTTGATAGTTGTACTATTCATAACACGCAAATTAATTTTGTTTTATTTAATGTCTGTCGAGGTTTTCGCCAGAGAAGTAGTTGTTTCAAAATTAATTTCTTTTGTAGACGTAGTAAGACTCATTGTTGTAGATTCACGAAATGTTTTCGTATTTTTAAATTATTATATATTATAGATTTCTGTTTTACAGAAAAAAATCTAGATAATATTTTCAAATATTGTTCTGAGAATAATAAATATGCTTTCTTAATTATTCTATTGGGTTATAAATTTCTATTTATATTATTACATATACGTATTTATAAGATAGTGTTTGCCCGCAAATAAATGTATATTTTATCATTACTTTTCCTGTTTAATACTACTTGATTTAATAAAAAAGCAATAGATGAAATCTAAAAATTTTATAGTAGATTTCTATAAAGTTTGTAATTAATATATTTTATAGTTTTATATATCCATATATAATGTAATCAACCGTGCCAATTTAAAATGATTAAATATGTATAGATATTATCTTATGCAGTAATTTATGAACCTGTTTAATTGTTTATACTTGAAACGCCGTATTACTCTAATAAGGTGCAGCAGCTCAAGATGGACTACAATGACATAATGAAAGTAATTTCGCCAGATCTGGTTGTTGACATTGAATTCTGTTGGCCCCACCAGGATTGGGCAGGTATAAATTAGCTGCAAAACATAGTTAGATATTATTCGATTTTGATAAACGGATAAACACTACCATGGCTTTCAAGGTAAACTCATTCAAATAACATAGTAGAATTAACGTATTAAATTCTTGTTACTTTGTAATTAGTTCTTTCCTATTATTGTATCTAATATATTTAAAATTAATATAAATATTCCTCATACAATTTTATACTATTCAAATAATTCTATTACATTTTTGTCAATTACAATTTATTTGTTTTAATAATATTAATAATTAATAAGAAATTTGGTTTCAATTATAATTTTTTTCCCAGTACGTCGTTTTGTGCGCCTTCTTGGCTGTAGCTTAAGCCGGAAATTTGGCTTACTCCACCGGACACATCGCCGCCGCTCCATTGGCCTACTCCGGAATCGGACACGCCGCCATTGCTGCCCCAGCAGTAGCTTACTCTGCTGCTCCAGCTGTCTCTTATGCCCATTCCTCAATTGCTGCTCCAGTAGCTGCTTACGCTGCTGCTCCAGTCATCGCCAAGTCGTACGCTGCCCCAGTTGCCACCTATGCTACCGCTCCAGTAGTAGCTAAGACCATCGCCGCCCCAGTAGCCACTTCCTACTCCACCTCCACTATCACCAAGTCTGTTGCTCCAGTAGCTACCTACGCTGCCGCCCCAGTTGTAGCTAAGACCATCGCCGCTCCAGCTCTTGCCTACTCCGCTGGACACATTGCCGCCCCAGCTTTGGCTTATTCCGCTGGACACCACATCGCTGCCCCAGCTCTAGCTTACTCTGCCCCAGTAGCCCATACCGCTCATGTTTCTTACTCCGCCCCAGCTCTTGGTTACGCCACCAACTACGGATGGTAATTTGTTTGCCATGATGTGTAAATATTAGTAAATGTTGAAATAATATTTATTAAACTATATAAATTATACAAAACGTTTTGTTATTTTCTACCTTATTTTTATATTCATCAGACAATATATTTATTGTTATTCAAATCAAATTATTGTAATGTAAATGTACCAGTTAATATTCGGTTCATTCATAACAAACAAAGCTCAGTTAAACACAGAAGAATTGAATGTTGCGCGGAGTTAAAATCTCTATGAAATAAATTTTAATCTAAAATATCTACTTTATATAACATGATTTGTGAGAATGTTTAATTACGTGAAGGGTATAGTAAATATTAAAAGTTTAAAATATCCTTTTCTTCGCTAGGTTAATTTAAATTCTAAATGCACATTTCGAACACAATGTGTTCATTATCAATTGTTAAACTGATAGAAAAATTAAAAATTACAAAAGTCAAAAATTGACATGTTGAACAACTTAATTATTTTGTTAAATAAAATGAATGGAAATTTCGGTTTGGGTTCAAAGGTTGTGGTTTGGGAAAATGTATACTAGTAATAATTTCAAGTAATGGGTTTTCTAGTGGACTAAGATCAAAATTCAATAAATAATTTTGATGCATTTTCATCTCTATTCCAACATAATCTGTTGTCGATTCAGTATTTTAATAATTTTAAGTTTAATTTATGTCCCGTCGAGTCAGTATGATGTGCGACTGCTGAATTTTTGTATGATATGTGTTCCTTAAAACGGTTTAATAAATTTAATAATTGAGTTGTTGTGTAATAAGCAAGGGTTTGGCTAAATTAAAATTTGAAGTAATTTTAGTAATTTTTGAGTGATAGTGTGTCAAGATAATTATTAAGAAATTCTTTGCTACATATTTTTACTACAGTATTTGTAAAATAGATTTTGTATATAATAACAAAATATATCTTCAAATTCTTTAAGTCCTAGACCTATTAGTTAATAGTATATTCGCGAATACGTTTATTATATCAGACTCGATTATATTCTAATTAATTATTTTCTCAGTTTGTTTCTATTGATTCGAATAAATAAATATATTTAATCAAGAGAAATAGATCTTTTAACTTCCTTGTATAGTTTTAGGGCTGATGAATTTATATATGCTGTTATACGCTTATTTCTTTTTCATTATTTTTGTGTCATTTACAATATTTATTAAAACACTTCTTATTTTTCTTTAAGTTATTTTAACATTTTTTATTAAAATAAATTTCTGGAGTTTGCCTTATTATAGTAATTGAATTAGTGCTGGTTTTTCTAACTTTATTTTTCTTTTGTTTCAGGTACGTATACTTATTAAAATGCGGGTTAGTTATGTTGTAAGTACCCAGCTTTAATTAAAAATAAATTATATTAAATTGAATTTATATTTTATTTAATCGGTTGAAATACGATAATATATAACTTATATTATATTCCAAAAATTAATATGTAATACACTCTAGTAAAATAGAAGAGTTGTAGTTATTTAGAAAATACAGATAAATTAAAATTGTTTAATTTTCATGTCATTTCTGAACGGCTTAACAGAAATTTTATTGTCAAGTGGAATTGGCTCTAATCTATATAATTTAAAAATAAATAGTAACTTAAATGACTATGCTGTTATAGTATTTGCAGAAACATCATTATCATCAGTGACTATAATGATTTAAGTAGGCCAGGCGAGGGGTAATGTCATGATTGCGGCCCTCTTTCCCTAAGCACATATATATTACGAATACAAGATACAATTTGGGCAAAACTTGTGCTTAACTTATTTGTTAAACATTTGTCTAGCATTTATAATAATGGCTATAACTAAACAATTTTTTTATTAACTCTGACTAAGTTGATATATGCAATTTTAAATTTGATATTTTCGATCTGTTTGAATCAAATAATAGTGTTACAGAATATCTCATTTCAGAACCTGATTTTTTTGTAAAACTATATTACAACAATAAATATCATTTTCAAAGTTTATTTATTATATTTTCTCTTGTGTGAAAAACTAGTCTTTTAGAGAATATATAAAAGTTTCAGGAGATACTATCAACGTCTATATAATAGTTTTTTAAAGTCATTTGAAGAATTATGGCAGAGGTTAGCGCTTTGAATAATGATCAGTTGCGTATAAAGTCCTGGGTTCGTGTCTAATTTAGAATTATATTGTATAAATTAGGTTCTATAGGCTTTAGCGACTGTACAACAAAATGGATTTATAGCTGTTTATTAGACAGATAATAATTCGTAATAATTATCATTTTCTTGTCAAACCAATAACTTTATTCTCTTGAGTTTCCGTAAGGTTCATATTGTGATTTAGTGTTATTTTAACGTTAGTGTTATACAAAGTTAAAGAACTGTTTTTATTTATAATTGATATCTATAACGAAGTAGAAGCCTTAAAAATCAACAATATTAGTGTTAATAGTATTTAAAAACGTACTCGAATATTTAATCAGAAATATTAGTGTTATTTATATAATTCCTGTTAATAATTGCGGGATTTTATTGTTTATAGATGTTTTTAAATATTTTATACGATAAATATCTCCATAATAGTACTTTCATGATGATTTTCAGAATAAAGTTAAATTCTAATGAAAATGATGGTAGCGACCGTTACTATGTGGTAGTTCATTTTAAAAAAGGTAAATGAAAATAATTTTTAAGTTTTAATACCACTATTTATTGTAAAATATACACAAACAAAGTTTACAATATGATTGATTGTTGAAGCCGTGACTTTGTGATACATCTTGATTACGAAATAGGTTTAAGAAATAATAACACTTTGCTAGTATCACGAATTTTTACACTTTTTATGGTGACTAGTTTCGTCCTATTCGGACATTATCAAACGAATACAATGAATACAATAAAAATTCGTGATACTAGCAAAGTGTTATTATTTCTTAAACCTATTTCGTAAGTTTACAATATATTATCAATTTTGACACAACTATAGTTTCGACCTTTGCAGGTCATTCAACACTTGATAATGACCTGCAAAGGTCGAAACTATAGTTGTGTCAAAATTGATAATATATTTTTAACTTTTTTGTGTATATTATACAATAAATAGTGGTATTAAAACTTAAAAATTATTTTCATTTACCTTTTTTAAGTTAAATTCTGTCAAAATAGTTACCTTTCTAGATAGGATTTAGGAATAATACACTTGTTTTGTTTCATATATTTACTATCAGTTTCCTGACACGTGTTTTGGTGATTGCTCGCCATTCTCAAAGGAGTATAAAAATTAATCTAGATACTTTTAATTTGATTTTAAAAAGCATATCAAATTCATTTAGAAGGGGTTGTATAGTTAAAAAATACATATACAATGGATAGCCACTAGGTTAGGTATAGATCTTGTTACTTGCTTAAAAGCTTGGATTTTGTAATAAATATTTTAAAATCCTATCAAATATTACTCAAAAAATCTAGACATATACTTCCATAGTTAGACTTCAATTTGAATATACAGGGTACAGCCATTTCCCCGCATTAACGGGACACCCTGTATATCTGTACATGTTTATCAAAAGAAAAATTTCCAATTGCATATCACATACTGCTATTTTTCAATAACAATATACAGGGTTTATTATGAAAGTAATAAGTATTTTTGTATTGTAAGGCGACTATCCATCGAAGCTGGGTAAGGTCGGTCGCCAGTTTGCTCCAAGAAGCTTAAGTGAAGTGACATGCCTCCGCGTAAAGTGTATTTTTCGACTCGTAACACGGCGCGATAAAGAGTTCGCTTGAACGGCGATCGAATCAAGTTCTGTATGAGAGGCCTTTGAGAATGACTTCATTTTAATTTCACACTTCGGGAGGTAGCACAAGGCGTTCAAAAGGGACAGGAAATATATCGCTGACGAACCTCGTTCTGAACATCTAACAACGACTAGAACCGATGAAAACGTGAATAGTGCGCGCAAAATTTTGCATTCCTATCGTCTATTGAGTATCCCGTAAATCGCTGGCAATCCAAACATGTCCACATTTGTAGTACGTAGATAGTCACCGAGGATCTACCAATGCGCAAAGTCTGAGATTTGTGCCCAAAGTGTTAACAGAAAACCAGAAAAAAAACTCTAAATGACCTGGACTTTCTTAACTCATTTAATGAATGTAACAGTGAACAAATCTTGGATGCTCATTATCTCTTTTGGCGTCCGAAGAAACGTCCATTTTGTATTTGTACCGCATGGAGGTATTGTCAACTCGGCCATTTACCTCCTAGTGCTCAAGATTTTGAAATATCAGGTCGTGTGCGTAAGGTCTGACATCAAAGACGATCAGGCTCCACCATGACAATACCCCAGCCATACGGCCTTCATCGTTACCAATATTCTGGCCCGCAGCAACACCTCGGTGGTCCCCCTCTTACAATCCCGACATGGCTCCATGCGAGTTTTTTTATTTCCCAACTGAAGAGAGAGTTGAAAGGTGAGTATCGGCAGTTCGTTAAAACCATTTAAAAGTATGTTACAAAGTCTAGGACTTTCAGGGTGCCTTCCAGGCATAGCAGATACGTTTTCGCAAGTGTGTGGATGCTGGAGGGAGAATATTTTGCATAATTTAAGGAATGTACCGAAAATTACTTTTATTTTGGACCCTGTAAATCATTTTATATTATATTAAACAATAAATAGTTTAACATTGAAAGCATTGAAAATATTTAAAGTTTTCTTAGTTAAATTAAATAGCGCAAAATTAATAACAATAATCCCAAAAGTAATATTTCCTTTAACTTCCTGTGTGAACGCAACCAATCCGAGGAGCACGGGGTATCTTAATCAGCATTCTGGCTTTTTGGGAATTTAGTCGCTATAGAGCGGTTTCCGAGAGAGGAATACTCGTTGTGAGTGCGAGAGTTTTGCAAAAAAATATTATTCGGTGACTGCAGCATAGGTTTTCGCCACTTAAATGAGTCGCCAAGTATACGTTTTATTCGAGAATGGGTAAAAAAATTATATAGACCGGTACAACATTGTAAAACCTAAAAACGAGAGCGGCAGAGAACCCTATATAATAAAGCTAAGTTAAAATTATAGCAATACAACATACGAGATAATGGTAAAATTAAAGTGTTTGCCTTTTTTGTTTGATTTCATGTTAAAGTTCAAGATATTGATACTGCAGAATTTGTTACAATAGTTTCTTGGGCCGCCTCCTTTTCCCTTGCAGTCTCTCTATTGGTAACATAAATTATATTTTTTTTTCTCGTGTATGAGGTAAAGGAGGTGGATAGGCAAGAGAGACAAGGATGTATAGAGAAGAGTGCATACAATATACAATGAGGGCTATAGGGAGTGGCTGGTACATGGGAGGAGGCCAAGGTTCCTGGAGGATAACCGCTTCAGAAGAGAGGAGAGTGACCTTAGCAAAAAACATAAAATTTGCAGAATTTTTAATCTTTTAAACAATTTCCTTTTGATTAATATCTTATTTATTATAAAATTTATATAAAAATACATTTTGTAAACCTACAACGATTAGTCTTATAAAGAATACAAAATAGAATATTAATTCAAACAACTAATTTTCTGGCTAATACCTCGACAACAATTAAATTATACAAAAGTAATTTCCATATTACAAATGCCTTACATTTACAAGAAGTGTATACCCGATTTAATTGATCAGTGTGTCTGTTAAATTGTATGTAGTTTGCGACGTTTCGGTAAAGAGTTATGAGAGCGGGTGTGACGTAAAACAATACCAGGAAATATTTAAGGCAGGGTAATGACTGTGCTCCGGCTTTTACTCGATATAAGTTATATGTTGTTTATAAGAGCTGTTTATTGGTTTTCTTCATTGTCTAGTTTCTTTGTTTTTATGTAAACCAATAAAAACATTGCATCTTCACCTATATAATTACTGTATATCACATCGGATTGGTCTTCAGATTTAAAAAATGCTTGATTCAAAGTTCCCTCTTTCGTTATGTTAACTGGTTCGTGTAATTGATTTAGTCTAGTAAATATTTTTGATAGGAATTCTTGATATTAAACATTTGTCTTATACCTCTGAGAAATATACATCTGGATTGCAGCTATTTTTAACGCTTGTGTTAAGATTTATGGAGGCGTGCTCGACGTAAGATTTTATCAGGGATTTTCTCAGGTCTGACAATAATCGTGTTCCAGGTTTCAATCTATCTAAGTCCTATGTTTTTATATTAGACTTCCTAATCCTCTAGTTTCTTTGTTTTGATGTAATCCTATAAAAACTTTGTATCATCTCATCTCCTATATAACTATTTATACCTAGAAAATTCTTTAAAAAAAGTTTTTTCTTTTATTGGTTAGACCAACTACACGGCTAGCTAATTTAGCTTCTTTTAGTCTAATAGATATCATAAAAACCCTCAAAAATCTTGATTTAACTTAAACATTTATCTCACTTTTAAAAAAAAAAAGATAAACCCGGCCATCTTTTATTTCAAAATCAATTATTGTCTCTGCTAAGTTATAGGTTGATGAATAATTTTATAACTATAATTTCAGGAATTGTCACCAAATAGCTTATAACTATTATTTACGAGAGCATTTTCTAGATGTTATAATTGACTTGTCAAAACAAAATAAATCCACACAGTTTATTGAAGTTCTTAGTAAAACTAACCATTTAGGAGAAATAAGATGTTTTGGATATAACATGACTGTAGACAGCAGGCGGTAGCTAGAAAACAAAAGATGTTAAATGACAGATAACAAATTAAAAATGACACATGATAGATGACAGAATATAGAAAACAGAAGATAACATATTCAAGACAGGTGTTAATAGACTAAATGTAGAATTAGATGTTTTGAAAATAGCATCTCATTTTAATTCTTAACTAGAAATTTGGTTGAAATTTTTGACTGTAGTCTTAACATAACAAAATTAAATTTTGAAAATTAACATAATTTTTGAGAAGTGATGAGAGAAAAGACAAAAGGCAAACCGCGGGAGACAAAAATTGGTAGGAAGAAAACGAACATATGACAAATAACGAACAACAAATCGCAAATGACAGCTAATAGATTAGAAATATCAGATAGATTATAAAAACAGATGAGACATATATGAAGACGACAGATGATTTTGCAATCTTTCAAACATTTGCTCGCTTTAAAAATACTATGGATTGAATATAAAACAAAGGATAGAAGACAAGAAAAAATAGATTACAAATGACAGATGGCAGATAAAAGATTACAGAAGACATAAATACGACAGATTACAAAGTAGATTTAACCTTTTTTTTGTTTTGAACTTATGTTAAAAATTTTACTAGCAAAAGTTGAAGGCAGTTGGAGGAATATAGGGAATACAACAGTAGAAAATATGACAGATAAAAAATGAAAAATGATACGTGATAGATGATGATGAATGACAAATGACAGCAGACGAAAGCCGATAAACTATAGATAAACACTATTTTTATTTTGAACATTAATTCGCTTTCAAAATTATTAAACCATAGATTGAAGACAAAACAAAAGATAGAAGACAGAAGTAAATAAGAGAAAATAGAGACAAATGGCAGACTGTAGTTGAAATGTAATGGATTACAGAATACAGATAAAATGACGTATTACAAATGACATCTAATTTTTGTTAAAATTTTTTGAAGAAAAAGTAGAAGGGAGCATAAGGAAGACAGATGATATAACAGAAAATGAAAATGACAGATAACAAAAAATGTTGGCAGACAGATAACGGATTATAATAATAATAATAATAATTTATTTAGTGATATTAACATAATTTTACACGTGTCTTACAAATACAGGTAATGATTATATCAATGCTTAATAAAAAAATACAATACATGCTTATAATATTTAAAATTTAAATTATTAAAAAAGACAAAAATTCACAGAATATATAGTATTAAAATCAAGCACCATCACATTAACATTCACAGGAATTCTCATCAAATACGAATATAATATACATAACTATAATTACAATTAGATTAAAATAAATATAATAAATTAAAATAAGTAACATCAAAACTTTAAGTCACTATCTAAAACTCTTGAATCGAATAAAATGCATTTTTTAGCAAGTACTCTTTTATTGATTTCTTAAAATTCAAGTAGGTACATTCCCTTATCCTGCGTGGAAGAAGGTTATAAAATTTTATGGCATAATATTTTGCACCTGTTTGCGAGGAGATAAGTTTTACTTTGTTTGAACAAATATTGTCTTTAAACCTTGTTTTATAGACATGTTCATGACTAGTGTAGTTTTTTAGGTGCCGTTTAATATAGCATAGACAATGAAAAATGAATATAGATGGTAATGTTAAAACTCGCAATGAGATAAAATCATTCTTACAGTCTTCTGTATATCCTCTCCTAGAGACAATTCTTAGCGCACGCCTTTGCAGTAAAAATATTCTGTGCTTAATCAGGCAATGGCCCCATACAAGTATACCATATTGTATGTTAGCCTCAATTAGCGCAAAATATGCTACTCTTAAACAATTTTGGTTAACCTCTCGAGCAATGCTACGAAGGCAGAATATATTTTTTGATAATTTCTTGGAGAGTTCATCTCTATGGGATCTAAACGATAAAGCTGAGTCTATATAAATACCCAAAAAGCATACCTTTTCGGTCTCGGTTATGCGCGATTTATTGGTAGAGAATAAGATATTCTTTGTTTTGCTCTCATTCAGTTTTAACTGGTTGTTGTTACACCACTGTGAGGCTTGCTGTAAAGATGTGCCATTTTGTATATACATAGCGTCAGCATTAGTTGCAGCATTGACTAGGGTTGTGTCGTCGGCAAATATAATTACTGACGCATCATCAATCGCTTGAGAAAGATCATTAATATATATTAAAAATAAAACTGGGCCAAGAATAGAGCCTTGCGTTACACCTCTTTTTAGAGGTAGAGCTTTGGACATCTTTAAATTTAGGCTTGTCACTTGCTGTCTATTAGATAAATATGATCCCACTAAGTCAGAACTACGATTGTTGAAGCCATATAAAGATAACTTATGTATAAGAATCTCGTGTGACACACAGTCAAACGCTTTCGTTAAGTCTAAAAAAAGACCCCATACAATGGATTTTGTTTTCGAAATTATCAAGGATAAAGTTACAAAGCTCTATCAAGGCATCAGTGGTAGAACAATTTGAACGTAAACCAAATTGATTACAGAAAAATATATTATTTTCTTCAAAATATGAAATAATTTGACCCTTTAATATAAATTCAAATATTTTTGAGATTACAGGCAATAGAGATATTGGACGGTAGTTGTTTGGATCGTTACTGTACCCTTTTTAGTTTCCCTATATAGTATATATAGGGGGACTATTGTTTTCGTGATTTTTTTTTCAAAATTTTTTTTTGCGGAAATATCCGTTTTGGGGTCCCCTGAACCCAAAACACTAATTTCTGGAAAAAAAAATTTTGTGTCTGTGTGTCTGTCTGTCGGTGGGCGCTGTATCTCAAAAACGAATAATCTGTTTGATATGAAACTTCAAACTTAAGGTTTTATCGTTAAAAACTGGAACTGAAAAGCTTTTGGTAAACATTCATAAACCGGAAGTGGGTGTTTACTCGAGCCATTTTTTTGTTTTTTATCGATAATTTTTTTAATATGAAAAATTTTACAAAACTTTACTAATAAAAGTTAAAGAGAATGAAAATCTGAACATACTTTTCATAAAATTTTGAACTTTTGAGAAAAAAAAGTAAAAATTGAAAATTTTGATATATTTTTCTAAATATAAAAAAAAATTAAAAACGGTTCAAACAAAAGTTAAAGGGGATTATAAACTGAACGAGTTTTATTTGAACATTTTTTTCATAAAATTCTTAACTTTCAAGAAAAATAATAAAAACTGAAAATTTTGATATTTTTTGCTAATTGTTAATAAATTATTGAAGTTACATGAAACTTCTATTACAAATAATTATAGAGAATTTAAAGCTGAACAAATTATTAAGAATAACTTTTTTGCGTAAAACTCATACTTTTCGAGTAAAATATATGGAAAGTACTATGATGGCCACATCACAATTTGAATAGTATTGTGCATGAAAATGCATGAAAATGAGGTTTTTTGTCGATATTTTTCTAAATATGAAAAATATTACAAAACTTTTCAAACAATAGTTAGAGAGAATGAGAAAATAAATGACTTTTATTAAAACATTTTTTTCATAAAATTCTTAACTTTCGAGAAAAACAAAATTGAAAATTTTGACATTTTTTGTCAATTGCTAATAAACTATTAGAGTTACATGAAACTTGTATTATAGATAATTGTAAAGAATTCAAAACTGAACAAATTATTAAGAATAGCCTTTTTGCGTAAACCTCATAGTTTTCGAGAAAAATATAGGGAAAGTACTATGATGGCCACATCACCATTTTTGTTTATAAACTGGTATTACTTTACCAAATTTTAGGATATCGGGAAACTTGCCTGATCTAATGGATTCATTTATTAATGCAGTGAATGGTGAAACAAGTTCTTCTCTTATGCTCTTTATAATTTCGGCATTTAATCCGTATATGTCAGTACCCTTGGTGTTTTTTAGTTTATTTATCGCATCTCTAACTTGATTTGGGGTTGTTTCACGAAAACTAAATTTGGTTTTGATATTATATATGCTATGGCTTGTATCGGTATTATAGGAGTATTTTCCACTGATGTTTTTAGGGTTATTAACAAAAAACTGGTTAAATTCTTCACATGATACAGAACAAGCAATATTTTTCACATCAGATTTCCCCCTTATTTTATTGAGTACCTTCCATGTTGACATTGATTTATTCAGGGAATTATTTATTAAGGTATCATTTGCACATTGCTTTGCATTTTTTATTGCTAATCTATATCTAATCCTGAAATTAGATTAAGATTATAAATGACAGATAGCAGATGGGAGACAACAGTAAATATGCTATAGATGAAGTTGACAAATAGCTGATGACATTGATTTTGCAATTCTTTTCTTTGTTTTGAACTTTTGTTTAAAAGAAAAATTCAGAATATTCAAGATAAAAGACAGATGACAAATAACAGATTATAAATGGAAGACAGCATTTATTATTAGTTTACAATTATCATTTTTTGTGTGTGTTTTGTTTTCAGTATTACTATTAAGTTTCATGACAGAGGAATTAACGGTTTTCACTCTTACGTCGAAATAACAAATTTACTTCTTAGTCAAACAAATAATACTTCTTTGAATGAACACAAACACGATTGCATTAACCATGTCTACCATATATCTCAAATCGCACAGATTTCATTGGTACAAATTAGGCTACTTCCCCCTATTCTATAAAAATAAACCTTTAGAATTGCTTTCGGAATCACCACTAGATATATTCTCTTTTATTACTAAAACTTTATCATTTTTATAAAATATTAACAATTTTTAAGCAAGAATATAAAATGCAAATTGATATCGTTTCTTAATTAAATATTTTCCATAATAAACTGTATATTAATTGTTTAACCTAAATCCTAGATTTATAGAAAAAAATATTGAGAAAACGCATTTGCATTTCAATTCAATCAAACTTTCACCTTTCTTAATGTTTAAAAAATAAAATTTTAAATTATACCCAATTTAACTTCGTCGTTCATTATTAAATTGAGAAAAATAGGTAAAAGCAATTGGCGTTTCTACACTTTGGCGATATTGAATACAAATTTTTCAAATTATGTTTTTTTTAACTAGTTAGAATGCAATGTCTATAATGTTATTATTTTTAAATTAAAAACTCTATTAAGTCTAAAAATTTAAAAAATTGTAGCCAGTAAAAATCAACAGTTTTATTATATTTTAGGATAAAAATGAATAAGGTTGTAAATAAATATTATTTTTTTAAATTTTATAGTTTAATAAATATCATTTGTTTATTTTACAAATATTTACATATCATGGCATATTAATTACCATCCATAGTTGGTAGCGTAACCAAGAGCTGGGGCGGAGTAGGACACATGTGCGGTGTGAGCTACTGGAGCAGAGTAAGCTACAGCTGGGGCGGCAATGTGATGTCCGGCGGAGTAAGCCAAAGCTGGGGCGGCGAGGTGTCCAGCAGAATAAGCTACAGCTGGGGCGGCAGAGTAAGTGGCTACTGGGGCAACAGACTTGGTGATGGTGGAGGTAGAGTAAGAAGTAGCGACTGGAGCGGCGATAGTTTTAGCTACAACTGGGGCGGCAGCATAGGTGGCAACTGGGGCGGCGTAAGACTTGGCAATGACTGGAGCGGCAGCGTAAGCAGCTACTGGGGCAGCGATGGAAGAGTGGGCGTAAGACACAGCTGGGGCAGCGGAGTAAGCTACAGCTGGGGCGGCGTAGGCATGTCCAATTCCAGCGGAATAAGCTAATGGAGCAGCAATGTGTCCAGTAGAGTAGGCCAAATTTCCAGCTTGAGCAACAGCCAAGAAGGCGCACAATACTACGTACTGAAAGTAAATTATTTACATTATAAACATAATGTTTCACCAAGTAATAGATGAGAAAAAAATACAATATATAGAATAATTATACGGGCATTTAGATTATAAATATTTACCTTGAATGCCATGATTATGTTTTTAGTTGATATTCAAAGTGAATAATATCTTGTGAATAGACGGTCTCCAATTTATACAAGACTTAATTGGTGGGGCAACAAATTTCAATGTCAACAGCCAAATATATGCAATTACTTTCGCCGCATGGCGCTGAACTTGATCTCTCTGTTACCTAATTTATAGGAGATTTTAATTAAATCGTATAGGTATTTTCATTTTATTATACCACGAGGAGTATGATGAAAATAATTAACTATTATATATAACATATTTATATTTAAAATTTATTGTTACAAAACATCAATGTATCATAGTTAAATGTTTGAACTGTTCATTTTATTGACACATTTTAATATATGTTAAGAGTTATAAATTGCAAGTTATTTTCAAGAAATATTTGCCATATAAAAAATTACGACAATATAAAATAACATAATTAAAATTATTTTATTAGTATAAATTGATTATAAACCCAAATAATTTAATCATGATGATGGTTATGATCGTTACTATGTGCTAATCGATAATATAGGCATTTAATAAAATATTTACTATGTTTTATTATTATAGGCATTCAATAAAACATTTACTAAGTTTTATTTAATGCCCAAATAATTTAATTATTAAGGATTTTATGAAGAGCATTATATTAAGTAAGAAAAAATATTAAAAATATTTTAAATATTTAGCACATCTACAGATAATTTATTTCCACTTATTTACATAAACTCTACTATTTGGATTTTGTTGAAAATTAAAACTGTTTTTGATCTAGATTTTTTAAATCTAGACATAGGATGTCTAAAACAGATATCGATTTTTTTTCTTTTCATTGTGTGTATTGATCACAATCACAATTTATTATCGAAAAAACATCATCGGAAACTGAGCTATTTTGCATTATTTTTAAAATAATTTAAATAAGTGTTAGCTAGAAAGGGTTTATCATTGCAGCACCAAAAGGTTTGATTAAAATGTCGTAACTAATGCACTTTTATAATACATAGATGCCTTTAGTAGATTATATAATTGTAGAATTTTTAGTTTTTTACTTTTAATTGAAAATTAGGCTCCTTAAAAATAAGTAAACGTATTTTTAATCATTCTAAGCTTTTTATTTACTAAACTTTTTGAGGATTACTATTTTTTTTTGATGTGTGATATACACTCTTATCTTTACCCGATATTTAAATATTTTTTCAGCGTTTCCATAACTTTACTTAATTAATCAACCCCTTTCCGCACAATTCTGTCTAAAAGTAGTTTCGCGTGCTTGAGTTATCTCGAAATTATACGGAAAGTGGTTAATATATATGCGGGTAACTCCTTTATACAAACAATATACGTATAGTCATTTCGCACAAAAAGAAAAACGTGCAAAATGCCAACACAAATAGAAAGAAAATATATTTTTATATACATAAGTTATACAAGTATTAAATAACGGACTAACTAATTTAGCGGGTGACGTTTTATATTAAACTTAAAACTGTCGAAATAGAAATCACTCGTATTTATTAAAAACATTCGCATATCTCATAATCCGGTCGATTGAGTTATAATGATAAAATAAAATTAGAAGTACAAACATGTTCTCGAAATAACTATTGAGATCTTAGTTAATTTTTAATTTGCTAAAATATTTGGACAATTAATAGAGATATACACGTATATTAGCTTGTGTAGGATACATAAATAATAAATCAAGAGAGTGCATGTCGTGACTGAATGGCTATAATAGCCTAAGTCAAAAAAAGAGAGTGCATATGTAATATATTTTGAATTTGTTGATAATTACTTAAAATATGTGACAAATTTATTTTTCATTATTCATTATTATCCGAAATAAAAATGATTTGGACAACTTTCAAGGATTTGGTGTTGGGAAGTTTGAACTTTTTACTTCTTCGAGTATATTGTTCATTTTCTTAAAGACTTCGTTTGTAAAGCAATGCTTGGTCCGATATTAATTTCGAAGATGCTGTATTGATGTCGTTGATGATGAAATTAATTGTGTGTTTCAAATCTCGACTTAATATATTTAGTTATAGCTGTATACATACAATGTGGTTAGAAATTGATAAAATAGAAAAGGAAAACATGGATAACGTTATGTCAGGAAATTACTGATACACTCCAATAGCACCGGGCTAATAAAAAAACTCTAAAAGTTTCAGTGTGCTGTTAAGGAAGAACGCACTTCCCAGGCTCAACATCTGTGGACACCCAACGAAACACTGCTCAATCTACAGAAGAAAGCGTATTCCTACATACTAGTGAAAGCAAAAGCAAGGCAAATTTCTGCAGCAAGGGCTAGATATAATAGCCGCCTACTTGACTACTTATTATTCAAATGTAAGGAGTTATCGAAAATTTTGTATTCAAATTTTTTAAGTGATGTTGAATCAAGAATAAACAATAATCCTAATTATTTTTGGAAGTATATACAAAATTTGAAACATAATGGAACCATACCAGATGCCTCAGAATTTGAATCAAAAACCGAAATTAATGGTGATCAAATAGTTGATTTGTTCTCTGATTTTTTTGCTTAAGTTTATGCTACGGATAACCGTTCATCCTTTGTCAATTCTTTATAAAAGCCTAAAATTATAAATGATTCTAAATTATTGGTTTCTAAGACATTTTTAATGAAATCATTTCACTTAAACCGAATAAAAGTTTTGGCCCTGATGAAATTTCTCCTTATGTCATAGTAAATTGCATTTATTCTTTATGCAGTCCAATTTATGACTTGTTTTGTATTTCCTTGTTGAAGGGTATATTCCCTTTCGCTTGGGAAGTTAGTTATATACATCTTATTTTTAAATTATTTTTAAAAGCATTCGACAGAGTAAACCACAGATTATTACCCCGCCGTCGCAGCTACCGATACAAATTTAAACGAACATTTAGTCCACCCTGTATTATCGGAAATATTCAGGTCCTCAAACATTGTTATTATCATAGCAAGAATTATTTTAAAACTACCAATTAGGTGTCAGATGTAGATTGTTTATTCAACAAACTGCAAAAATTCACAGGGTTATTCTCCGAACTATTTTGAAAATATTTTGTCCTTTGAAGATTTCTGAAATCGCGCTAGGTTTCGAAGATATAGGGCGAACAAAATTTTCGAAAATAACATTTTATTACATAAAATTACATGTAAAGTTTCTGAACCTACAAGAACTGTAAAAAGAACTATTTTCAGCTAGGAAGCAATAATTCAATCTTCTTCTCATTAAGTGCCAAACTTTTTCAAACATACCAGGGCAGTTTCTTATTGTGTTATAATATACATATAGCAATTATACGAATATACCATTAGAGTAGTGTAAACTAACGATTATAGATCGTCCTATAGGAAATAATCCAGAGGGTTTACGTCTGGGATAGAGCAGGCCATGATCGAGGTTCAGTGATCTCCATATGTATGTAAACCTAAACCTCAGGAGCAACCACACTAAAATGCGCTGGTGCATCATCCTGAATAAACTATATTGCCTCCTTGTCAATGGTACATCCTACAGAAACTAGCGTAACGTTCTTTTTTTTGTAAAAAGCGATTCACCCTACCAGCAAGTATTTATGGTAGAAATATCGGTCCAATTCGATAGTCATCAAAAATTTAAACCAAAACATTCAACGGAAACTGATGTTAAAAACGATCTTTAAGTATATCATGTAGAATTTTTCAGAAACCAAACGTCACTCAGCCTCAATAATTTCGACCGATACCAATTAATTAATCACGAGACGTATTCAAATGACATCGACGTTCAAACTGTTTTTCATTTTGATGTTTGGACTGACCTATCGTACGTGGATAAAATCCGTTCTTATTAATTAGAATGTTGTTTAAAGATAACAATGCACTCGGTAGTGTAGCCATACTACATTAATAATTTTAAAAATATCAAAAATGCTTTGGTCAAATATTTTGTTCGCCTTTGTTCTTCAAAACAAAGTGGGTTTTCAAAAATCATCAAAGAACTAAATATTCTGAGAATAGCTCAGGAAATAACCTTTTGAATTTTTGCCCTATGTTTAATAAGCATCTTGTATAGAATAATAATAATTGTTTTAATAAAAATAAAGTTCACATCTTGAATAGGCTTGTAATATATCAAAAATATGTGCATTTAACGAATCCTAATTTTATTTGTATGACACTGTACCTGTTTTTGTTTGCATTTTGATACAATCTCTTAATATTAATTATAAGAAATATACTGTAATCACTATTATTTATATATTGGTTTTTAAATATATTACATATAATTCTCAATTGAGAGATAATAACATAGAGATTCATTTAATTACATGTTCTGAATTGTTTTCAAGTAATCAGATTTGAGTTTACTCTGAATTTATAATATATTGAGAACATAAAAATAGAATAACAGTTTGCATTTCTATTAGAATAATAGTCTGTAAGCTTAAGATATGTGGAACTCACTTTACTCATTCAAGCCAAATTAGTTTATCCTTAATAATTAATTAAGAATAAATTGGAATTAACAACTACCTGGGTACTTATATTTCAAAATAAACTGTTGAAATAAAAATATATTTAAAAAGAAATTATTGGTTTTTATAGTTTAATAAATATCTTTCATGTAATTTACATATTTACACATTATGGCAAACGAATTACCATCCATAGTTGGTAGCGTAACCAAGAGCTGGGGCGGAGTAGGATACATGGGCGGTGTGAGCTACTGGAGCGGAGTAAGCTACAGCTGGGGCAGCAATGTGATGTCCAGAGGAATAAGCCAAAGCTGGGGCGGCGATGTGATGTCCGGCGGAGTAAGCCAAAGCTGGGGCGGTGATGTGTCCGGCGGAGTAAGTTACAGCTGGGGCGGCAGCGTAGGTGGCTACTGGGGCAACTGACTTGGTGATGGTAGAAGAAGAATAAGAGGTAGCGACTGGAGCAGCGATGGTCTTAGCTACAACTGGGGCAGCGGCATAGGTGGCAACTGGGGCGGCGTAAGACTTGGCAATGACTGGAGCAGCAGCGTAAGCAGCTACTGGGGCGGCAATTGAAGAGTGGGCGTAGGACACAGCTGGTGCAGCGGAGTAAGCTACAGCTGGGGCGGCGTAGGCATGTCCAATTCCAGCGGAATAAGCTAATGGGGCAGCAATGTGTCCAGTAGAGTAGGCCAAATTTCCAGCTTGAGCGACGGCCAAGAAGGCGCACAATACTACGTACTAAAAAGAAATAATTTATATTAGATAAAAAAATATTGAAATTAAAATAAAATATGAAGAAGGAGACACGATAACTTTATATAAAATAAAATATATACCTTGAATGCCATGATTATGTTTTTCAGTTGATAGTGATGTTATGAATATACGGGCTCCAATTTATATAACACTAGTTTTGGTGGGGCTATGCATTTCAATGTCAACAACCTAAACCCGTGTAATTACTTTCACGTATCGTTCGGAACTTGACTATGTTATTACCTAATTTATAGGTGATCTATTCGGCCTAGCTACACAGTAGTATTATTTTAAATCATCTTAATGTGCAACTTGATTAGTTTACTAATGTAATTAATGGCTGAACATTTTATATAGTCATTATTCAAATTTGTTTCATAATAATTATTTTCCAATGATTATAATGATGATATTAAAAGTACAAATGTTATAAATTGGATTCAAAAAATAAATATTTTAAAATTTGCCACATTGTTTAAATTAATTTAAACATAAAAAACATACATTTTGGAGATTTATTGGTATATTTTCTGTCTAGTCAGGAATAAGAAAATTAAAATATAAAAATATTAGTGTTTATTGTTGTGAGATATAAAGATCTTTATTTTTTGGCAAATATCTTTAAGTTTCTTTAATTTGGGTCATAATATCTACTATTGTAGCAAATAAATAAAAAATGTTGGAAATCTTCCTCATAAGAATCCCTTGATGGACTAAAGAAGAAAACAAGGGTACTAAATTCTAATATAATACATTTTATTAATCGACTTGGTATATTTTGTAAGTACATTGGATTAAATAAAGTATGAAACTATGAAACCATTAATTCTTATTTTTTAAAATCATTTATAATGGAATTTTTATTCTGTTAAATACATGCAATTATTATTTCAAAATTAATTATTTTGTATAGGTATCGGAAGGCTTTATCACTGCGATTTAGATTTAGTAATATCATAGCAGGCTATAACTTTTTTTGGTATTACATCTTCAGTAAGTATTATTCAGGATTACTATAGTTTCAACAACTTAAACTTTTCGTTATGAAGTTAAAGTTGTCACCAAAACTATGATAAGTTAATATTTACAATTATGGTTATAAAACTTATACTAATTTTTAAGGAAATAAATATTATGTCAATCTGGTTATTAACTAGCGGGATGCTCGGATTACGCTTAAATTAAACAACTCAATAGAAACGTAAATCTATTTAATCCACTTTTCTCTAAAGCGGATTACGTCGAGTGCATCATCTTAAAAAATATGATATGACATTCCCTGGTACGATTGGTCAATGTCGATTTATTGTTAATGTTTTCATGTTAATTTCAACGTGTTCTTCTCGGCGTGTTTAGAATGACCCGAACAATGTTTGGTGTTTTATTGTTAAAATGATGTTACATGTCATATATATTTAAAGACAAAAACTGCCACTGTATTCGTTCAATTAGTTTGATATTTTCTGTTAAATAAGGAAGCTAAAGAAGAGTTGGGTGAAGTAGAAGAAGTAAAATATTTTAAGAGACTTGATGTAAAGAAATAAAGATGAATGTCTATAATTTGCTACTTTTGCTACAAATACATTAAAATTTTATTTTGAGTTGAGATCGTTCCAAGATCTTTTATTGAGGTTACACGTTGCAATTTAAAATTATTAAATATATGTTTGTTGCCTATTAGTTGTTTCTTGCGAGAAAAAGAAATAATTGAATACTTTATAAATAACACCATTATACTATTAAGATCAAGTTCAACTTCTTAGTCATTTATGTTATAAATCATCAGCAAATAGCCAAAAGTTGAAGCATCTTAGATAACTTGACAAGTATGTCCCATTGTATATACATGAAACTTGAGAGAGAATAAAGTCTATTATTATTATTATTATTATTATTATTATTATTAATAATAATAACAAAACACTTGTTTAACATCTTAACTTACAACCACATAATTAACTTTTTGTGGGTAAAAGGCCATTCATAAATAAGTGGAAATTGAATTGTTTATAAACTGGCCAAAAATCGATCCATGCTCAATAAAAATATTGAACCTCCATTGCAGGATGTAGTGCGCTCTATTATTAATGAAACAATAAATAAGCAGCCAACGAAATATATATCAATCAACTAAAAACACATCACAAACTATCATCATTAAGACATTAAATTTGATATTCCCCATCTCTTGTCAAAACACACGAGACCTTAAATAAAACACGAATAATTCCTCAAACACCTTCATAAGATTGTTTTAAATTGAAGATACTTTTTGTGGTCAAGATAGATAAATTAGTGTTCTATAACAAATAAAAACCAACCAAAAACTCTCTTAAGCTCAATAAATAAATACAACGTTCCCAGTCAAAATCGCCCATCTTCTATCTCTAAACAAATATGAAATATATTTAATATTTCTTAGATTCGAAAACAAAAATATAAATACCAGTTATGATGAACGAAATAAAATTCCTTACTTCACTTATTAATAATATAATAAGTGACGTAAGGAATTTTATTTCGTCCATCATAATATAGAACACTTCATATTACTCAACCTGAAATTTAGTGATACATGCCAGTTATATAAAAATATTTCATAATTGCCGAAATTAAAAGGTCATTAGCCACAAAAACTGAGTGTATAAATTATTAACATGATGATAATTCTTCTAGGGGTTCAGTACTGAACTAAATTAAGAAGACAGTAAAATCTGTGCTGCCTTGCAGAAATGGTTACTTAACTTTACAAGCAATAATATATACTGTCCACAATTGTAGGTATAACCAACTGAATACAATTTTAGGCGTACCTAATTTTAACTGGTTTTACACTTGATGAAAGTGATTTTGAAGAAAAAAAAGGTTTAGCTATTGAACAAACATATTGTTCTAAATATATACATAGTATACTATTTAGACTTACCAACCACGAATCGTTTAATTCTGATAATGTTTCAAATGTTTCCTACAAAGTGATATTCCATCCAAAATGTCAAGCTTCTATTTGAGCATGGCCAGTTCCGCTTGTGTGTTAACCTGAAGACTTGCAAACTTATCATGAATCGTGTATAAGTATAAAATAGCGTCCATATTGAAAAATTCGACGATTGAAGATTTGCGAACATTCTCCGATTTTTGACATCTGAGGATGACCATATACGGAAAGACAGTGCCCGATAAATCGGTGAAAAAATGGAGTGGCCGATTTCGTGTAGTTCGTGAGATTTTTGTTGATGATCCGAGATCAGGTCAGGCAAATTCAGCCATCACGCCCGATCTCATCGACAAAGTGAAGGATTCATGGATGTGTTACATTAAGAATGTTGGCGATGAAGGTGGATGTCAGTGTCGAACAGTGCGGGTAATTGTTCATGACAGGTTGCATTATTGGAAGATGTGTGCGCAATACGTTCCGGAGCAGCTGACCAACAAGCAAAAGGAACTCGATGTGGGGTTCGCACTTCAATATTGGATTCGGTACCATGAAAGGTGATGAGAGCTGGTGACATCCCTACGAGCCAGAGATAAAGCGAGACAGTATGCAGTGGAAGCATGCGCCTTCCCCTGCACCTTAAAAAGTGGAAAGCCGTGGCTTAGCGGGCAAGGGGTTGCTCACCGCCGTTTCCGATGCCCAGGAAGGACAACTAACTTCAATATGTACTGTGAGATCCTCTGGCGACTTCGGAGTTCCATCAAGAACAAAAGACCAGGGCTGCTCTCAGAGTTTTTGCACCATGATAACGTGCATCCATACGTCATCAAAAATAAGGCAAGTTCGAGTAGGAGCAGCTTGGACCATATACCCTACAGTCCGGACATGCTTCCTTGGGATTTCCTAGTTCATTTGTTTAATAAGCTTATAAATAACTTTTATTTTCAAAAAAAGTGTGTTTATTTTCACAACCATTGCTTCGCAAATATATTGCTTTTCAGGTAAATGAAACATTACAGTGAAAAGAGAAATCTCAATTGTAAACTTTCACTCACCTGAAAGAGCAATCCAGTTGGGATAAAAATTGTTGTGAAAATAAGCACACTTTTTTCAAAAAATTTGATTAGAATTAAAAATACTTGGTTTGTTTCACAGAAAATTTTCTGTGAAATAAACATATAGAATAGAAAATTTTCTGTGAAATAAACCCAGTGTTTTTAATTCTAATCAAGATAGTTCAAAAATGTTTCACCACGGGTTAAGTGATAAATTAATTAAATACACAGAGTTATTCATACCTTATTAAACACATGAATATATATTTCAAAGACATTTGAAAAGGTTAGCTTCAATTCGGAATATGAACTCAAGGAAGCTGTGAAGGACTGGGTCTCGTCACGGCCACAGAAGCTCTGGTAGCATGTAATTCTTTGGTTTGGTTTGTTAATAAGTGATATAGCTGTGCTCAAGCCTATGGTGTATACTTTGAATAAATACTTTAATTATATCCACAATGTCGTTTCGTACCTTTGTTAACGGTGGACGTGGAAGACGTCCTGGTGGACTGGCAAGGAAGTAGCACCGGCGGTACTTTCTGAAACCAACACGTACTGGAGGCGAGGCTCACCATCGATTAGCAGTCGCAGGCTTCGATTAAACAGTTTCCCGCCTGTGATACTTGCTTGAGCGTCCACGCCACGTCAACGTATGAGCACCGGCTAGCTGTGAAAAAAAGTAAAGAACAAGAGAAAGTGTGTAAATTAAACATGGGGCCAGATAAGAAGAAAATATATTACAGAATAAAGAAACATAGAAAAACATAGAAAATATACAATATACAAAAGAGCAAGAGGCTTGAATCGGCAAAGCCGACCAGGCTGACCACCGCTGCTGATGGCAGACGACTGGTGAAGAGCGATGGCCGGAGCCTGGTTTTATATGGTGGTCTTCGGTGACGCGGCTTTGTTTCGGTCACGTAGGCCCCGCAATTCCGGGAACAGGTAATGATCCTCTTCGCCAAAAAAAGGGCCGGTCTTATTGTTCCACACTGGCAGCTGCACATTTTGAAAATTATCTCGTTTGGATTATTTCAATAATGCGGAATTTATGCAAATTATTAATAGGAGCAATGGGTAGCTCGTAAAATGGATTAAAATATAATTACGCATTTGTTACCACGTTCAGGTAAACTGAACGCCGGTAACACCTTTTCATTTGAAAACCCCTGGTACTAATTTGTTCAATTATCCTAGAGATTCTCAAGGTTATAAATTACATTTGACATACGAACTTACGTACGAACGGGCGAACCTTTTTCGCACTTTTCTCTTAGTAAATTACGAGTATTACACTGGGAGGGCCATTTTGTTTTTTGGTTTGTCTCACGTGTTTTTAGAAGAATTTGGGGTTTTAACTGACTGTTTAGTTCGGTTTGTGTAATTCATATGAATTTTGGCTAATTGTTTTACATTTCATGCGTAAATTATAAAGTCTTCATATTTCGCAACTTTACATCTACGAATAAGATTGCTCAAACTAACAAAATGGATAACAGCAAGGAAACGTACTCTTTTCTTTTTCTTTTTATGATGTTAGCTAACTTATCATTTAATAAAAAAATATTAAACTTAATAAAATTCATCCCTGATAAAATATATACACATTTTCTTCCATTTCAGTTCCAATTATTAGTGCTTCTTTAATTCCTTACAATTAATATAAGTTTAATGTTTCAGTTCTAGAAGTGAATTTTATTCATTAGGAAATTGGACATTTGATAAAATAATTACTTTGTGGTGAAATTTAGTACTATTCATTGCAATTTGTAAATCATAACCCATTCTTTGCTTTTTTTTGAGTCAACCTGTGATTTTTTTATTGCACCTGATTCTTTGACATAATAGACTAGAAGGTCACATCCCACTGGATGTAGATAGAACAACAATTCTCAAAGGAACACTTCTAGGAATGAAAGTGTGATAGGAACTAAAATTTTGTGTTTTTTTAATTCTTAAAATTTGAGATTTTGATTTTTGGTTTTCTTTCTATTGATTGTGTTAGTATTGATTCTTATTTCTGCATATTTGGGTACGCCGATCATATTTTGATTAAATCAGGTATTTTGCATAGATTTCAATGTTTTAACTTTAACTTAATTTACTTTTAACCTTCGAGAGAATAGCATTTCCTTTGGTACTGTTTTTACTGGTAATGCTATTTTGCTACAAATTAAATAATACCAATTAGAATATAACATTCTAGATCAAACTTGTTATCAGTTAAAATAGATCAATGTACATTACTTAAAAGATTATAGATGGCGATAGTGCCCTTCTGAGTTGTTTATTTTATTTTTGGTTTTTGAATTAAATTTATATTAATAAATATTATTAACTCAATGTACGTGCGTAGAAAATCCAGAACTACTAATAACTAATAAGCAAATAAATCTTACGCGGTTGATTTACTTGTTATTTATTTTAACTGTGTTTTAATAGTGTGTGATTAAACCAATAGCATTAACAAATATATTACGGCATTTGATATGCATTTCCAAGGATATGTTTATGCTTAATGGATAGTGTTGTGTTATAATTAGGAATGTATTTCATACTACTAATTTATATTTTATGATTTAATAAATATCATTCATGTAATGTACAAATATTTACATATCATGGCACTTTAATTACCATCCGTAGTTGGTGGCGTAACCAAGAGCTGGTGCGGAGTAAGACACATGAGCAGTGTGGGCTACTGGAGAGGAGTAAGCAACAGCTGGGGCGGCAATGTGATGTCCGGCGGAATAAGCCAAAGCTGGGGCGGCAATGTGATGTCCGGCAGAGTAAGCCAAAGCTGGGGTGGCGAGGTGTCCGGCGGAGTAAGCTACAGCTGGGGCGGCAGCGTAGGTGGCTACTGGGGCAACTGACTTAGTGATGGTAGAAGAAGAGTAAGAGGTAGCGACTGGAGCAGCGATGGTCTTAGCTACAACTGGGGCAGCAGCATAGGTGGCAACTGGAGCGGCGTAAGACTTGGCAATGACTGGAGCGGCAGCGTAAGCAGCTACTGGGGCGGCGATAGAAGAGTGGGCATAAGATACGGCTGGGGCAGCTGAGTAAGCTACTGCTGGGGCGGCGTAGGCATGTCCATATCCAGCGGAATAAGCCAATGGGGCAGCAATGTGTCCAGTAGAGTAGGCCAAATTTCCAGCTTGAGCGACGGCCAAGAAGGCGCACAATACTACGTACTGAAAATAAATTAATTACGTTAATGACCGATGGAAATTTTTATAACATCTATATACCTTGAATGCCATGATTATGTTTTCAGTTGATATTCGTAACGAATGATATTGAAGTAAGAACAGAGCAGCCAATTTATACATTATCGGTTTTGGTGGGGCCACGCGTTTCAATGTCAACAACCCAAACTCGTGCAATTACTTTCACTATAGCGCGGTGAACTTGATTTCATTATTACTTAATTTATAGATGATCTATGCGTTCTTGCTAAATGTTACACATATTTTTAATTAATAAAATATAAAACATTATTGGTTCAGCGTAAAGGGCAGATAAGAAATAAATATGTACATCAATGTTTCAAATTTATTTATACAGGGTGTCCCTTTAATGCGGGGAAATGACTGGACCATAGATTCCTGGGGTCAAAATATGACGATTTAACGCAACTTATCTATATCCAAAAATTTAGGGTTAAGCCGGAATTGGGCTTCAAAGTTTCAATTTTTTTTTATTTCTTTTGTTTATAACAATTAAACGCTTTATTTGATTTGAATGAAATTTATTATTAATAAGTACCATAATATCATACATCATTTCAGTTATTGTGGCCATTTAGGAAACATAGAATTTGAAATTTTTTGGGAACATATCTATAGTTAAAAAAGGAAGCATTGCTTTCACGATGTTTCCATTACAGAAAACAAGTACCGAGGTTCTTTATCCTTGCAATAACTCCTCAACGACAACAGTCCCTCCAGCCATGCCAAATTTAAAGAATTAACAATTGATTAAGTAAAATCACTGAAAAAATTAAACTAAAACCAATTAAAAATTTGCCTATTAATTATAAATTGATATTATGCTAGCGCGATATTTGTATTTATGAGATTATTTTTTATTTGATATATGATGAGTAGGTTGTTTAATGTTATAAGGCTTTTTATGTTTAATTCTTGTGTCTTTCTATATAGTTCTATAATATTAGTTCCTTTATCTAATTTGTACAGTTTTTCTAGCATTATATTTTGTTGTATCTGTATTTTTGTTATATTTTTTTGGTTGTATTTTCCCAGATGTTATATAGGTAGTTATTTTTTAAGTAAACAGTGCTTGATATATTGATTTTTTGCTGACGTGGGTACGTAATTACGTATTTTATCGATTGCTGCCAACGTTTTGAAATTTTGTTGGAGTAGTTTGTTGATATGCATGTCCCATCTGAGATTCTCTTGAGACTTCTTTGATATCTTTTCCTTTTATTTTAATTTTCAGATCTGATAATGAGAGTTTTTCATTGAAAACCATCTAAGTTGTTTTTTAAGGTTGTTAAAGTACCAAGTTTTTTATAGTGTTAAATCATTATTGATCTTTTCTTGGATTTCGGTGTAGTTTTTCCGTAATATTTAATGCGTTATAGTCTATATATATGGTTTGTCATTTATATCGTTGGTATATACTATGTATAGTATTGGTGGTAGTATACCTCCGCGTGGTATTACATATTCTGAGAACATCGGTATGCTTTCTTTATTTTTTGCTATTTAGGGTCTATTTGTTAAGTAGGTATTTATAACGTGTATGTCTTTTTGATTCCTAATACCCGCATTCTTTAATTTTGCTAGTAGTTTGCTTCTTGATACAGTATGAAAGGCCTTCTTCATATCAAGGTAAATTCCAAGTAATTTTTCTTTTTCTTCTTTTTGATTTAGTTTATTAAGTCATATGCTGCCGACGTTATTGTTAAGTGTTTTTGAAACGCATATTGTTGTCGATTGATAATTTTGTGCATATTTATGTTAGGTGATCAGTTATATGAATTTGTATAATATTTTCTAGTATTTTATTTAAGCTTGATAGAAGTGTAATAGTTATATATATAGTTTGTCGGGCTTGTTTTGTCACCTTTTTTGTGGATTCGGATTATTATTGATTTTTCATGTATCCGGTGTATATTTACTAATATATTTATAAGAATTTCATTATTTAGTTTTATAATTTTATTTGTGATCTTGTCTAATCCATGATTATGCTGTTAACTTCTTTACAATAAATTGACCGAAAGGTAAAGGTACGTATATTTTTTCGTTATTATTGTTGTTGGAATTTTATTTGTATTTTCAGTTTGTTCTTCTGGTAATTGTTTTCCAACGTTTGTAAAGTAGTAATTTATTTCATTAAATATTTGATGGTAGAGGCGTTTACTTCGTGGTACATATTGAATGATTTGTAAATAAGACACAATAACTTTGTTTTACCACTATATTTTAAACAATTACAGTCACTGCAATTCTTTAAAAAAATAGTGGTAAAACAACATTATTGTGTCTCATTTATTTCATTTGCTATTTCTTTTATAGTTTTGGTAAGAGTTCCATTTTTGGTTTTAATTTCTCCAATTCCTTTTCCTCGTTTTCTTTTGTTTTTGTTTGTTTGTTTATTATGTGCCGTAGATTTTTTGTGTGAGTTTTTAGCTTTTTTATGATTTTTATAGTTTCCTTTTTATGCCTGTTATATTCTTCTTTATAATTTCGGTTGTCGGATTTTTATTATATTTTTTCTGTTGTTGATTATCTTTATTATTTCTGTATTAATACAAGGATTTATGAGTTTGTAAAAGAAAATTATTTCTGAATATTTTCTAATTATTTGATGATTAATCCTGCTGTAATTGTTATCTATTGTTTTTATATAACACATCATTTAATAAATCACCGGTCTAACAAGAATTTTATTTAAAAATATTTAGAAATTTTTATATCTATATTACTCTTGTTTATATTTTGAAAAGTTTAGTTTGGTTACTGCTATATTTCTTTATTTACAATTTTCTAAATTGTCCACAGAGTTTTAGCTTCCTTTAATTTAATATTTCAAGAGTTATAGTTTTATTATAAAGCAGTATTTATTAACAATATTTCTATATTTATAAAAAATACGTAATTTGTATATTAATTTTGAAAATTTTAAGATAATTTCCATAGTAAGTATACACTTACAAATTTTTAAATTACCGAATTTAAGAAACCGAATTGTGGTATCCGTTACTATGTGCTATTTCATTTTTAAATGAAATAAAACACTATTTTCTATGTTTTTTTTAGCAATGTATATTAAACATAATTTATTAATAAAAGATTGAGTCTCCTTTCTTCAATAAATTTTGTTAAGAAAGGAAACTCAATCTTTCATTTATAGTACAGTACATCTTCACCTAACTCAGCAATCATTAAAATAATTTATTAATGTTATAAAAATCATTAATATACTGTGGTAAAAACTTAGAAAATAGTGTTTTATTTCATCGTACATTTGACTACCGAATTTATTTATTACTATTCCTTCAGTTAAAGTTTTAGGCTTTGTTGCCTTATTTTAAGGCATTACTTATCAATTATTTTAATGTTTTTTAAAGTAAAAAATCTCTGTTCGTACTGAGATAATTTCAGATTGACTCCCCATGTAAATAGTGTTTTTACAGTTTTTAAACCATCAAAAGAAATTTTTGATTTTCTTTCAATTAAAGTTTTAGATTTCAGACAGCAGTTGTAAATTGTTTTAATTAATTTGCACGTTACTTCCGTATATATTTAAAAAAAAATCAGGATTATGTTTGCTGTAATCAGAGAGAAATTTATTTATTTTTTGGCCCAAATAATATTACAAATTTCATAAATCTAAAAATAAAATTAATGGTAGTAATTCTTTTACTGCAGAAGCTGCTATTGCAAAAACTTAATTTATTTCTAATATTAATTGTAGCATAGACACATTTTAATTTTATGTACATATAAAAACACACATGTATACACTTAAATTATATAAATTAATAGTTATTAAAACAATAAGTTCATATCAAATTCCATGAGCTATCTCTTTACAGAACTCATGTAATGTGATTTTTCTAATGTAGTATTATTTAGAGGATTTAAATGACTAGGTTAAAAATTATGTAACTTTGGGATTAAATATAAGAATGATTTTTGATAGAATGCTTTTTTAGTAAAAAAGTTGAATATGTGCAAAACATGTAAAATATTGATTTCTAAATTTTCATATTTACTCTTAATTATAATAATATACAACTTTATTTACAGAAAAAAAGAAATAAATTTACATGTAATTAACAATATGACAATGTTACAGTATTTTTTTTTGTCAAACGGCTATCGACCCGCGGTCTTTCAGCCTGTCTTACAAACGTCATAATTGCCAATGTCTAACGCAATTAACTGTCGGTTGTTCTTCAAACGTCATGATCATTAATGTCATTGTGCAGAGATGAACTCATGAATAGTGATTTCAGGGTATTTGTATCGGGGTATTATTAAAGGATTACGAGGTATACGCATGTGGTTAAGGATATCAATATTGTGAGGGTTAGTGGCGAATTTTTGAGTGAGTAATATAAGACGTTGTTCAATAAGAGTGAGATTGCCTAATTGGTACAGGAGGGTGTTAGATGGATTATGTATGGGGTTAAGGAGATGTCTAATTTTTGTAAGCGTGCGAAGGGCTGATGATTTATAGAAAAAGATAGCAGCGTAGTCAATTAGAGGCCGGCAGATCATTTTATAAATATGTACTGCTGTTTTCGTCGATATGCCTTGGTTCTTATAAGTAAGGCTTCTGAAGTGCCGAGCTCTCTTCTTGGCACTCACTTTAAGGTTTTGGGCGTGTGTTTTAAAGGTTAATTTGGGGTAAAATATTATACCAAGATATTTGCAAGAAGGAGATGGTAAAATAGGATGATTATTAATGAATTCTGTGGTCGATGAAAAGGGATTAGTATCTGGGATTTATTAGGATTAATGGTTACTCTTCATTTTGCAAACTATAGCTGTATGGTATCGATCAGCCCTTGCAGTTTGGTAAGTGCTTTTTGTAGGGTGGGGGCGTGTACTACTAGGGCAGTATCGTCTGCGTATAGAAGCGGGTACGATGAAGGATTTATGTAGTGTGGGTTGGGGTTATAAATATCATAAACATAAATGTTGTAAAGGCGCGGTGAGAGAGGGGATCCTTGGGGAACACCTTTCTGGGCGACAAATCTGAGGTCCATTCGCGGAATAAGTGTACTGTTTTCCGCTTGTAACATTTTTAGGTTGTGTTCCCCTGTATTCTTATTTTCGTTAGTTTTAATAATGAAACCGTTTTTGGTTTTAATTATTAGTCTATCCTCGTGGAATTTGTGACCATATTTCTGCGAGTTGGATCGGGACAGTTCAGAAATAGTTGTTACTGAGAATGTATGATTGTAGATTTGCATTTGTTTTGTATTTGTGTCAATGTAGTTTAAGTGGGTTGTGTGTTTGTGCGGGTGATTGTTGTGATGTTTTGTGCATTACGTTTTTGAATGTTTAATACGATTTGTTTTAGCGTATTGCTTGTTGTTTTGGGTCTTACTTGGTCGGTTTTTTTCTGGGCCATGTTGCCGGATTTGTTGCTTTTTGACGTCCTCTCTTCCTGACCACCGTGGTAAAACCTACTGGCGGTTGTGACCATGATGTGGAGGGCATGGAGTCCACCTCTATGTCTGTAGAGCATGACTATTCCTCCGTACCCATTGGGGAATTGTACAGTATAAATTTTACTTAATATAGAAACTGGTAAATCACTTTAATCACTGTTAAGCTTTCAACAAGTGCGATCTCGTAGAGTTCTCGGACTGTAATTTATTCTTATTTTTGCAAGAATAATATAATAAACATCTTTACTGAAGATAATTATTACAATAATATGGCATAAACAATTATAATGCTGTTGTTGATTCTTGACACTTCTACTTCCTTATAGATTTCAAATATAAATGAAAATATTTTTTTAATTTTCTTTGTATAACACAAAAATATAATACTTATCCGTTCTTCTCTTCTTTACAATCGACCGTAGGTCTTTCAGCCTTGCAGTAATATTTTTTTACAAATTTCAAAAATTGTCGCATATGTAGAAACAGTGATAACCAAACATGTTATTCTTTTTATTTAAAAATGTTATATTGTCTCATTTAAATTATATTTTGCTTCCACGGTTGTGGCGGGTTAGGATAGTTTCTGCCTAAAAGCACCACAATTAAAGGTTTGAATACCAGACGGGTGGTTAGTTTTTCTGATAGAAATATGGCCGTATGGATATATGGACTTCATTATGTGTATCATATAAATAGATATTAAACATGATCGTTAAATAGTTGAGTATCTCAAGTTAATTCCTATTATCACCTAAATTGCAATTCCAAATATCATCTTGCCTTCAATATTTTTATGACCTATGGTTTTTTCATTTGAACTATGGGAAAATAAAGTAAACTCAATTAATTGGAGTGTATTAGTTCGTAACAATATAAGTTAATTTAAATAGGATAGGATTTAAAAATAATATAAGGGAGATTTTTATATAAAAAAAATCAAATACTTATTGCGTTAATAATTTAATAAATATTTACAAATAGTGTTCATAAATAAATATAATTTACCAACCGTAGTTGGAGGCGTAACCAAGGGATGGTGCGGCATAAGATAAATGTGCAGAGTGAGCCAAAGGTGCGGAATATGCTACAGCTGGTGAGGCGAGGTGACCAGCAGAGTAAGCTAAAGCTGGGGCTGCGATATGATGTCCGGCAGAGTAAGCTAAGGCTGGGGCGGCGATGTGATGACCAGCAGAGTAGGCCAGAGCTGGGGCGGCGATATGATGGCCAGCAGAATAAGCCAAAGCTGGAGCGGCAATGTGATGGCCGGCAGAGTAAGCTAAAGCCGGAGCTGCAAGGTGACCAGCAGAATAAGTTACAGCAGGAGCTGAGTAAGCTACTGCAGGAGCAGCGATGGTCTTAGCTACAACAGGGGCGGCAGCGTAAGTGGCTACTGGGGCGACTGATTTGGTGATGGTGGATGTAGAGTAAGAGGTAGCTAATGGAGCAGCAACGGTCTTGGCTACAACTGGAGCGGCGGCATAAGTGGCAACTGGTGCAGCATATGATTTGGCAATTACTGGGGTTGAAGCATACGCAAGGGCTGGAGCAGCGGAGTACGCAAGTGCTGGGGCGGCATAGGCAGCGTGTCCATATCCAGCGGAATAGGCGAGAGGAGCGGCGTGTCCGTAACCGTACCCAGCTGAGTAGGCCAATGGAGCAGCTAAATTACCAGCGTTGGCCACAGCCAATAATGCAAATAAAGCTACACACTAAAAATTAAAAAAAAGTTAGCGATCAATAAATACATCACTGCACTACACGTTACCTTAAAAGACATGTTTATGTATTGGAATTCGATTCGAATATGTTTCAAATGAAAATTTGTATTCATTTTATACTACTGGTGTGAGTGGTGGGACGGTCAACATGCAAATGCAATAACCAGTTTATAAAAAAGATACTTTCATTAATTAAGTGAACTGATTCTGCAGGGTCTTCTTGTGACATTACGATTGATAACATTACATGCGTTTAGCAATCGCGCATTTTTGTTATTATGTTATTTGGCTTAATTATTTATGCGTGTAAGTGGTTGCGCAATATGTTTTGTGTGTAAATCAATATGAAATTAGGTAGCACATGGCTATATTTAATACGAGCGGCCAAATACTTTTCATATACTTTTAATGACTAGCTCTTTAATATAATTAATACTCTCTACACTTTATCTATAAAATTGTAAAAAAATGAGATCTATTACTGCTTATAGTTTAAAGAAACGATTCTAATTTATTAATATTGTTCCAATTTAGATAGCCCTAAATTATTGTCATAAATTTTGTATAATTATTTCGGATTATACTAATTACTAATTATAACCACATTTATTTTTATTTATTCTATTTTAAGATGCTATAAATGTATTAGTTATAAAATTATGGGGTACAGAATTAGTTTCCAAACGATCTTTAAAAATTACACTGTTGTATCTACAAAATATAAAATAACTTGTAATCATTTTCTCGGCAGTTTATATTGATTGCATAATCTTCACGTAACTCATCAATCAACATTATCTATAAAATACTTAAAAACAATTTTTAAATATTTTTTTATATTATTTGCGTTTGTAAAATAGACTTTTATTAATCCATTCTTAGTCTCTCTTTGTTAATCAATACCAACTTATATAATCCTTTAAACTAAATAGAAGGTACGGAGAAAATTAGTCGAGTTGCATTGAAAAGAAATATTCTGAAATGTGTTTTCATTAAAATGCTGTGTTGTAAATATTCATATAATTTTAAGATTTTCCTTTTCATACAAACAATATGATTTTAAAATATGTCCTTTTGTGAAAGATTTAATTGTATCAAAAGAAATTAATAAACGCATGAATATTAAATAACATCAGTGACATTATTTTCCTGAAATATTTATTTTATTGATATAGTGACTTTATTAATAAACCCTACACCAAATATACGTAAAAAAATAAAACGTTTGAAACAATTAAGTAGTATTGATGTTTCATAAAAATGTGTACATATGAAACCATTGAATTGATGTATGATTTATGAAAAAATATTTAAATATTCGCTTTATTGATGTATGCAGTTTCAATATTGCCAAATTAGTGTGTGTTCGTATGTATGTTGTGTAAGCATTAAATGTAGTTATTATTTACTGAGTTGGAAACTTGCTTTGATATACTTGACATTTTCGATTTTATGGTAATAGAGTTGCAATAAGTTTATTATTGAAACTTTATGCGCTGAGTGGTTAGTGATAGTTTTAGTTGCAGTTATTTAAGTTTAAGGAGTAGCACTTTAATATTAAAAGAGATTATACACTTAGGATGTGTTGGTATAAGACTTTTATTATAAGTAAATTTTGCATCTGAAATTGAGAATTACACCAAACAACTTAAAACAAAGTATGTAATGATTATAGAGTATATTATTTGTTGGGATAACAATATTTATTAAATTAAGTGTTTTATGCGTTGGATTCCTTCGAAAATAATCGTCGCCAATCGAAATATATGCCAGGAAATTAAATACAATAATATAAAACATAATAAGCCTTCTAATTTAAAATTACCTAATAATATAATTTTCTGTGTTAGGTTCTTTATATTTGATTTTAATTAAGAATATGTCAGATTGAAATTTATAGAAACAAATCAAATGATCAGTTAATGATCGAAACGAAAATAATGTGTTATGTCAACGAAGTAAACGTTTTGGCTTAAATTTTTAAGATGTATCACGAAGTTAACGCCTCAAACATTAATCAATTATTATATATGATGTTATTTTCTTCCTGGTTAATTGAATACCCCAGTGTTGCATTAATTTATGTCTAATAAAAATATCAAGCATCAATTATTGCTCCAGGAATGCCATTTCTTCTTTTTTTCTTTCTTTTTGGATGTTAGAAAGCTACTTAGCTCCTGAGATAAACTGTTTTCCTTTATTTCTGTAAAACTTTTCTGTGATTAATAGGAATAACATAAAAATGACATAGACTTAAAATTTAAAAATATAATGTGTTAGACTAGTTGATTAGCCATCTGACGAACTCAGTTTACCATAAGGGTATGAAGTTGAAGACAAACTATTATTTTGGAAATTTAATAATCAAAAAACTAGGCAGAAATGTTAGTCATACCGTCTACAGAAGAGATACCCACATAAATCATCATCTAAATGCCAGACCGTACAATTACATAGCTCAAATAGATACAGCATCAAATTTCCAAGCAACCAGTTGTATTAGATTATAAAATTACAAATACAATACGCAAGATTTAGAAACACTCCGCTAAGGCCTCATTTTAAATGATTTTTAGCAAAATATTATCCCCAAATTCATTCACACTAAGTATTTTATTACGTTTTTCTTTATTCAACTAATTGGAATCTTCTAAGAATTTCTTTGCCAAATCACTGGAACTTTTTAGAAATTTCGAAAAAAATTTTTAGTAGTATAGAAATTTCTCTTCAAAATTGGGAATATTTTCTAATATGGTTCTATAATTCCCTTTCTGGTTTTTAAACTTTTATAATAATTTAATAAAGATTCTAGACATTTTTAGAAATTATTTCTATCATATCGTTTATTACTTGTTTCTCTTTAAATTTGTAAAATGATTAAAATATTATACACCTTTCTAAAAAAATTTGTTGCGAGAAATTTCCTTTAGAATTTTTTGGATTTTAAAATTCTAATATTTCTTTTTTGAAATAAAAGGATTAATTAAGCAGTTGGTTATGTTTCACTATTTTTATATTTCTCCGACTAGTTTCGACCGTTGATCATTCTCAAGGAGATTATACACTCACATCTCCTTGAGAATGACCAACGGTCGAAACTAGTCGGAGAAATATAAAAATAGTGAAACATAACCAAGTGCTTAATTAATCCTTTTATTAACATAAACATGTTTCACCACGGGTTAAGTGAGAAGTTAATTAATCGTTATTTTTTGGAGTTTTGTAATTTCAAATTTTTTGGCAATATTTACTTGAGATTTTTAAGATCTTCAAAATTAGAAATATTTTCTAATATAATTCTAAAATTCTATTATAATTTTCTTTTTTCATTTTTATAATATTCCAGTAATTTAACTACAAATTTGCAAACAGATTTTTAGAATTTTTTGCACAGATTTCTATCTATATTTCCTATTACCGTTTGAAGTTGCAAAAGAAAATTTTGAAATATCTTACATTTCTCAAAAAATTTTCTTTTAACTTTCTATTTATTTTCAATATTTTTTCTTCAAAATTTGGAGAATTTTCAAAGGTTCTAGAAATGTTTAGCAATTTTCTTATAGATTTGTATCATTGCCCTTTCTATATTATGTGTCTTTGTATTTGTATTCGTATTTGTATTTAATACTTTAATCCTCTTACAATAAATAATTATTTATTACAAATTAGATAGATAAATATCTATTATAATTTTGACGCAAAAAATCCGGAGGGAGTTCATTCGACTGAATGTTCTTCCACTCCAGCCCATTTGTATAATAAAATTTTGAAATATCCTCCATTTCTCTAGAAATGTTCTCAAATTTCTATCTATTTTAAGTAAAGTTTGTATTTTTTTTAAATTTTTAATTACTTTTTCTTGAAAATAAACCCGTCCTTCTAATTCTCAAGAAGAAATTGATAGAAAATTAAAAAAAATACGAACTTTACTTTCTTCTTTTTTAAAATATTTCTCGTTTTCACCGAGGTTTTTTAAATCCTAATAACTATTTCAGAGGTTCTCAGAATTCCGAAAGAGTTTCTCGTAGATTTCTACAATTTTTATAGTTATTTCTCCTAAACATTACAAAATTCTCTTGGAGGATTCTAGAAATCACTTAACCACTCTTTTCCATGTTGCCGCTTCGGAGACCTGCGTTGCGGGAAAATTAATTTGGGTGGCTTCGCCGACTCTCCGTAAGGCGAACAAGAGCCCATATAAAACATAAAAAGGGACAAAAAGAATCGAGGACCATCTGTAAGCAGTCTAAAGGGTCTTGAGGGGATGATTGTTACGAGGCCATTATCGCGTGTACCTTAGAACAACACGATTGGTACCGTACATTTTCTACCATATTTTCAACACAGAATTTGTTGAGCGTTTTTATTGAAAATTTCATAAAGTCTATTTTTATGAAATAATTAAAATTAGAATAAAATCTAGCCAGTAGTTTTTTTTGTTTTTTTTTCACTTAGTAACAATTAATTTGAAAAAATAAAGCAGTCAGTATGTGATTAACTGTAAATTTTGCAAACTGTTTGTTCACGATTTCTTTCTGAACTTTAGAACAATGCCAAGAATATGTCAACATCAACACTTTTTCCAATTAACCGATTTTGAACTTGACCGTATTATTGGCATAATAGAGACCGGAATTTCATTAAGAGGAATTGCTCGATGTGTAAACCAAAATATTACAACGATATTGAGATGTTTGTCCGAATGTACCGAGGAAAGAAGGATTATAGATCGCAAAAAACGTTGCTTAATACTTTTGACCACAAGAGACAGATTTTCAACAACTGGATCAATTTCAAATGTCATCTGTTTATCTCCGAGTAAGGTCTGATGGGCTACGTTCATACCGTTATGTCTTCCTCTTATACTACTTTACCGTCTACATAGGTTAGAAGAGAGCAGCGAAAGAACGAAACAAGAATGGTATCACTGATGGGTCGTCAACTAACGCAGGGGCAGGTATAGAGATTTTTTGCAAAAACCTGCCCCTGAAAAATAGTACTGCACTAGGTAAGGCAATTAACCCATCAATTAAGGTGGAATTTGTGGGTTTTCTATATAATTGGTAATTTCTGACAAGATCAAGGGAAAAAATATATACATCAAAACGGACAGCAGAGCAGCAAATTGGTCCATTGTCAGCTGTAAAGTTAACGCTTGAATGTTGCGAAGCCTTGGAAGAAGTGGTGACCATATACTGCGTAAAAGGACACAACAACAGCAGAGACAATCGAATAGCAATGGTTAAGCTAGGAAGGCATCTGGATGAACTATGCGGAACGGGACGCCTCCCTGTCGCCTTTCGTGCTAGACTTGATTATCCTACTGAAAAATGCATTGATCATATGCCAAAAAGAGCGGTGGGATGAATAATACACCCGACTGTAGGGTGCCAAAAAACTTCATCGGAATGAACACTAAAGCGACCAAACACTGTATGCGACTATCCAGAGAAAACCTACGGAAGGTTGTAGGGCTCTTAACAGGACACTGCAATTTAATATCGCACCTGAACAGTCTGGGAATACAATCTAGTCCTACCTGCAGAGGATGTGAAGAGGAAGAGGAAATCGCTGAGCTTGTACTTCTAGTCTGCCCAGTGTTATCCAACCTACGTAAATCCACAATGGGAGATGGGTGTCTAAAGTCATCAGACATACTAAGAGACCTTCTTGCTGCAGTCCTGGCGTTTGCCAATGCCTTGGGTTGGCTTGACCCTAGCAAAGAATAAGGATTCAGATGGGAGGATGTACAAAGGGCTTTATAGGACCTACGTGCAGCGGAACTCTCTGCCCCCCATTTTATAAATCCAGATCCAGATCCACAGTGGTATCAAATTTTGTTTAGGGACAAGTCCCAATTTTACTTGTGGGCCCACGATGGACGTTCTATGGTCAGACGGATGCATAGAGAAGATAAAAATCCAACATGTTTTGTATAATGCAACACATTCACAAAAAGAGTGATGATATGAGGTGCAATATGTCATCGTAACAGATCGTCATTCGTCTTCATTGATGGCAAGCCTTCATTCAGTAAGCACTACAACATGTTATTTTGGAAGAAGCTAACATTAACGTCCTCCCATGGCCATTTCGGTCGCGTGATTTGTCGCCCAGTAAACATGTTTGGGATGTGATCAGTATGCGATTAGGTAATATATCACGTCCTCCAGATAACTTACACGTTCTCCAGCTATGGATTCAAGAAGCTTGTGATGATATACCACAGGCAGCTATAGATCACTTGCTTGATAGCGTGACATGCCGTCTAAATAATAATAATAATAGTTCAACAAATTTTAGGTATTGCAATTTGATGGATGTCAATGTCAAGGAAAGAAATTGCAGTCAAAAATAGTCCTCTTCGATGACAATTAAAATTAATAGCACCCATGAAGAATGATTGGGATGTCATATTCGATCATTTTCTCGAAGTCGGCCACTTTGATACTGACTTTATCTTTGGAAACTATGATTTAAATCGCTTATGTAAATGTTTATTAGATTTCAGCTTCCTTTCCAAAAAATAGATAAGAAGATACAAAAATATTAAACAAAACATACAAAAATTTCATATCGCAAGTATTCAAGGATTTTATTTCTATTAGATTTTTAATACGTTTTTTTTAAATTAAATTGTTGGAAAACCCGATAATTTCTGAATATATTTATCGAGGGCATTAAAAAAACACATAAACGAATATTTAATAATTGAAGATTGTATTGGGTTTTGTTTTAAACCAAATGAAGAATTAATTTTAAAGACTTTTAAGAAATATAAATTCCGCTAGTTAGAATAGAGGTCAGATTTTAAAATTTAAGTTAACATCCTCCAAATTTAATCTTCTCTTCACAAGATTTTTAACTGTTTGTACAAGTTTTTAAATTTATTCAGCGATATCATTTTCCTTCAACTTATCCTAGATCTAAAAATGTACACATGGTACTTCTACCATGCAGTGTCTTCCGACATCTTAAGTATCTAATTTTAAAGCGTTTTACATATAAATACTATTTTACAGCATCGTATAAATTGTAGTTTGATTGGGGAGTCTCGATTTCAGTTTTAATGGAAGATATTTTGGTGTTTGCTTTATTCGCCATGTTGCATTTTACTGTAGATCATTTCAGTGACTTGTTTTCTAATCTAGATAGTGAATTCAGTTCACGTAATTTTTGTTTTCATTCGTGAAAACTTTGAAAAATACATTTTTGAAATTAGCACTGCCTATAATACTGGTGGTAGTTTCTATATTATTATTATTTTCTACGAAAAAGATAAATATCATAGCCTAATCTTAATACTATTAAATTTTCAATGATTATAAGGATTTCTTGAAATTCAAAAAAGGAGAAGCAAAAATAAATAACATTATTAAAGAAAGCTCTGAAATTGATCAAAGCTCACAATCTGAAAGTGAAAATGATATTTTCGAAAGTGGCCACAAATTTCATAGTGATTTTGAAAACTACTCATCAGGCACTAATAAGGAAGAAAATAATTTAGTAATGAAACAAATTTTAAAACTATATCTTTAAACTCATCTTATTCTAATTTCTTTAAACTAAAACGTAGAAATGAAACGTTTGTTTGAGTTAACAGTTTTAGATCTGGTTACTTACTCAAACTGTCCAATACTAAAACTTGTCGATTCAGTATGAATTCAAAACTTAACCGTCAACCATAATTCGAGAACATGAATTAATATTTAGAATATTAGATGATAGTGGTCCTAAGGAAGAATTAAATATGTTAATTATTGTTTTCTGTCAACAACAGCCATTCACCGGTTTCGGGGTTCGATCTATTATAGATCTCATCGATGAGGCAGGAAACTTTTTTTTATGAAGTGAGAGGAACTTATTTATGGATACCCTTATAGCTTCTCGCGACTTAAAGTACTCCTCCGCGATAGCTGGCGTGACTTGTCCAGGAGTAAAAGGTCTTTTCTAGTTGGATCTCAAGGATCGCTAAGAAATTTGTGGCAATCGAAAAGAGCAGCGTCATTAACGGAATTACGTAAGCTCTAGGCTTTTGGGAGCTAATCATATGTATTTGTGAGTAATGCGAGGTTAAGTAACTAAATAACTCAGCACTTAATGTAATTAATATAACTGTACGCAATTATTTAGTGTGAAAATTCATAATTCATCTAAAGCTTAAAAATCACTGATATGTAGATCAATTTTGTGTAATTTTAATCCTAAATTTCTGATAAAATTATTAGTATTATTAGTATTCGTCTGTATGATTGTGAGAAGTTATATCTTCTATGATAGATGGCGAAGTAGAAAAACCAACTGCAATATTTTTCGCCCAATGAGGAAGCATTGTACATTGGGATATCTATATTATAATAATATATTTTCGACAATAAATATATTTTAGCCACACAACACAAATCGCTAGTTCCTATTTTTTGATCCAATTATAGCAAGAAGTCTTTTGCAATGAATTCAAGAAATATTTATTGACTAGTCAAATAATTTACTGGGAAAAATGAACAAAGAAATTGCAGTGTCATGCAATCATTCTTAATAAAAACATTATCTGAAATTCAGTATTATTTTAAAACACGGGGATTTAAAATTAACCCTCTGTGGGCCAAATGTTTGTTTTAAGTCCAAAAAGTTGCTTGTAGATTTCTAGAATTTTTCAGAAAGTTTCATTAAGTTTTTCAGGAATTTTCTTACAGACTTCTAGATGTTTCTTCAGTTTTTTTGTAGGTTTGTAAAACTTTTTTTCATTTCATTTTCAAGAATTTTTTTATGAGCCTCTAGAATTTTAATCAATATTTTTGTAAATTTCTAGAACTTCTCAGCAATTTTCATTGCATTTTTGAAGAAATTTTCTAAAGCGTTCTTGAATTTTGTAGATTTCTAGAATTTTTAGAAAATTTAATTCAATATTTCAGATAATTTCTTAGAGAGTTCTAGAATTTTCTTCAGTTTATTTTGTAAAACTTTCGAGTACTTTTCATTCCATTTTTTTAAAATTTATTTATGTGCCTCTAGAATTTTCCTCAATTTTTTCTTGTAGATTTTAGATATTTTTAGTAACTTTTATTAAATTTTATCAGTTCAAGAATTTTCTTGTTTTTTTGTTCTTCGGGTATTTTCTTAGAGATTTTTAGAATTGTCTTCAGTTATTTTTGTTGGTTTCTAGAATATTTTTTTCGTTCCATTTTTCAAGAATTTTCTTATGGGCCTCTACAATTTTCCTCAATATTTTTTTGCAGATTTCAAGAATTTTTTAGCAACTTTATAACATTTTTGAAGAACTTTTCTAAAGGGTTCTTGAATTTTGTAGATTTCTATTTTAGACAGTTTCTTCAGTTTATCAAGAATTTTTCAAGAGTGTTCTAAAATTTTCTTTAGTTGGTTTTTTTATGGATTTCTAGAACTTTCAATAATTTTCATTCCATTTTTTAAGAATTTTCTTATGAGCCTCTAAAAGTTTCTTCATTTTTTTTGTAGATTTCTAGAACATCTAATAAACCTTTTTTACATATCTTAGAAACCTTCATCTCACTTTTGAAGAATTTTTCTCAATATTTTTTGTAGATTTCTAGAACTTTCTAGAATGCAAGAATTTTCTTAGAGTTATAAAACTTTCTTTAGATTTTTTTGTATATTTTTAGAATTTTTCGGTCATTTTCGTCACATTTTTAAAGAATTATTTTAGAGAGTTCTTGAATTTTTCTTAAAAATCTTTGTAGATTTCTAGAACTTTTCAGTTACTTTCATTCCATCTTTTAAGAATATAAAATATTGATATTAGTTGTCTGACAACGTCATAGAAGTAAGATTTATGCACCATCTCATAAAAAAAGCTATAAGTATATGGTAAAATGTCGATAAATTAAAATGTAACATGAAAATTATACGGGCCCGTAGAGGGTTAAGATTAATTCTCGTGGGTACGTGAAGTTTTAGAGATTCATGTTAATACGTTCATAGATTTAGAATGAAAAATTATGACCTTGAATCCATATAGATTATGAAGAATCGATAAATAGCAAAAGTTTCGTTTGTTCATAGTCAATTTGGTTTACAAATGGTTAAAATATTGTAAATATAAATGATATCAGTTAATTATAATTTTTGCATATAAACTCATCAAGTAAAACCGTTGGAGAAATTTATGTTATCATATAAAGCGCGTTTTAATTCAAAATAATGCTACAACTTATGTTGAAATAAAATAGGTATATAATTTTTTACGTAATATAAATGCGTTCATCACTATTACAAATAATCTATAAGCGAAATGATTGCTTGAAAATAAATTAAATTATATTTCTTTAAAAAAATATACGAGAAAATTTTGATAAGTAAAAGCAAATAAAATAAACTATACACACAAGCAAATGAAAAAAAGTGAAAATCGCCATAAACGAAAGATTAACTTATTAATATTTAAAATGAAGGGCCAAAAATATTTTGATGTGAAAACAAACGATAATTTAGTCTAGAAGAAAGATGTAATAATTGTATTTCTAACAACTCTAATGATGATGAGGGTCGTATTTAAGTCCTTGGTGCATGTACGAAGGTGAACAGAATCTAAGATTTATATCAAAAGGCAAATTAATTACTTCTATTAAAAATATTAACACTATTGAATTCTCCATTATATTCCTATATCGGCAAACAAATTTCTTGGCCGCAACCTTGACATTAACGTTTCAAAATAGATGTTTTCTTAGGAATTTAAGAATTATGTTTTAAAAAAATCAATTTCTTCGATAACAAAATACGATACATAAATAAACTAATATTTTTTATAGATGAGCGCATATAATAATTAACAACACCATTCCAATCATCTGTGAATATATTTCTTACGCAATATATACAGGGTCTTGCAACAGTGCGTCAAGCTTTCCTAGCGCCTTTCTCGTAAGAGATAGAAAAAAATGTTTCATATAAAAATTTATTGAATTAAAAATCTCTATGCCGTAAAATTATTTTCAAATATACAGGGTGTCCCAATTTTGCGTTATAACAAAAGCAAACATTTTTTTAAATGGAACACCCTGTATATGTTTTCATTTTATAATTTGGATAGTATTTTATAACTTAAACCTTTTTTTGGTTTTTAATTTCGATATGGCATTTCCGAGTTATTGACGTTTTTCTGAAAAAAATGTAAAAAGCGGAGGTTCACAAAAAAAAATATTCTGATGTTGTATTTAAAATTTAAGAAAAATCTTTTTCCTATGGTTGGTCATAAGTACTGTTTATGTACCAGTGTTAAAAATTTTCACTTTTGAGGAACCCTGCCTTTGTATCAGACACGCCATTTTCTAAAATTTCAAATTGTCGTAACTCTTTTTTTTTAAATGGAATCATATATTTTTTTAAATTTTATATTATTCTACATCTAATTTTCTACAAAAAATGTTAAGCATACCCTATACCTAAAAGTGATAATTTTCAAGATATAAAAGAATTTATATTTCAAACGGTCCTTGAATGCGAATTTGTTTTTGAATAGATAGCCATGACTGAAAAAAATGCATCTGTCAATTAAACAATTAGTTTGACATGTAAATGGGAGGTGTGAATTACAAAAAACAAAAGAAGAAAGCCTATCATCAACGAGGAACCAAAAGGACATTGGTGAAGGAACTGGCATAAGCGAGAGGTCAGTACAAAGCATTCTGAAGAAAAATCGATATCAAGCATATGATATTCAGTGCTATTGGTGATTCCTTATAAACAATTTCAGGTTTTGTTAGATCCTTAGATCTAGCAGGTCATTTGGTGGGTCCATTCCTACCAATCCACTGGTTGGGAAAAATGAAATGCCCTCACGTCTTGTGAAAATTGGGCAGGTGCTCCGTCTTGTTAAAACCACACCCTGTTTCTTGTTAGTTAGGGTACATTAGCTAACGTTCCGAGTAATTCAATTTGCAAGAAGTACAAATACATAGACCTACTGAGATGGCCCTCGAAGTAATGTTGACCTACAACATGGTTTCCAAAAATTCCGCCCCAGACATTCAATGCTGATGATCAACTTCACACCTCCCATTTACATGTCAAACTAATTGTTTAATTGACAGATGCATTTTTTCAGTCATGGCTATCTATTCAAAAACAAATTCGTATTCAAGAACCGTTTGAAATATAAATTTTTTTATATCTTGAAAAATATCACTTTTAGGTATAGGGTATGCTTGATATTTTTTGTAGGAAATTAGATGCAGAATAATATGAAATTAAAAAAAATATATGATTCCATTTAAAAAAAAAAGAGTTACGACAATTTGAAATTTTAGAAAATGGCGTGTCTGATACAAAGGCAGGGTTCCTCAAAAGTGAAAATTTTTAACACTGGTACATAAACAGTACTTATGACCAACCATAGGAAAAAGAAAATTTCTTAAATTTTAAATACAACATCAGAATATTTTTTTTGTGAACCTCCGCTTTTTACATTTTTTTCAGAAAAACGTCAATAACTCGGAAATGCCATATCGAAATTAAAAACCAAAAAAAGGTTTAAGTTATAAAATACTATCCAAATTATAAAATGAAAAAATATACAGGGTGTTCCATTTAAAAAAATGTTTGCTTTTGTTATAACGCAAAATTGGGACACCCTGTATATTTGAAAATAATTTTACGGCATAGAGATTTTTAATTCAATAAATTTTTATATGAAACATTTTTTTCTATCTCTTACGAGAAAGGCGCTAGGAAAGCTTGACGCACTGTTGCAGGACCCTGTATATATATTTGAACTTGAAATTCCTTGTTAGGTTCCAATAGCTCTATAAAAGGCACATAAATCACGAGAAGATTTTTATCAAAAATGTGGATCACGAGCATATAATCCTTCGTCATCATGACCTCAAGAAATTCCATGACTGTTGAGTCTCAAGGTACAAATAAACGTATTATAATGAAGGTATTTTTATTACCAATTACACGATTACTAATTTCTATTAACATATTCCCAAACACATTTATCGTTGTTGTAATGTAAACGAATTGTTTTGTCACCAATAATTATTTACGATTGTAATATAGCTGGTATTTATTTTCGAAAGCCAGATGTGTCGTATTTATGGTGCATAATAATTTAGAATTGTCGCCGAAACGGGTGAAATATTTAATTGGCGTACGCATGTAAAACAAGTCCTTGGTCGTGTTGATACAACAAATACGCGACTAATTATACGTAGTAGGTATAGGTAATGAGATTATAATAAAATTGAGATTAATTATATGTTGCCTTTAATAAATAGTTGGACTGGGCGGACGTTCGTGATGTTTATTTAGAACGTGAAGATTTTGTAATAAAAATTAGGTGCATTGATCGCTGTGATTAATTATTATAATTTTAAAATTTGAACATAATTGCACTTCGCTTATATTCGATTGCTCATATGTTATGATTTATATAAGGATCGTTCATTTGTCATCTAATCAATTATGTTTTGTAACACAGGTATAATTAGCACGAATTTATTTTTCGAATGTAATTGACTTCGACTACTTAAGGACATTTATTTACTATCAAAATAGAATGTACTCTGACATAAAAAAATAATGGAAAATCGAAAATATTTCAAATGCATTAAATAACAATAAAATATTATATGCAGTTTTTTTTGCAAATTGTTACTAACTTGCCGGTTGAAGTATATTTTTAAAAAGCTTGGGAGTCGATTTTAGATAATAAATTATGAAGAGGATTATTATAACATGTGTTTTCAATAGTTCTAAACTAGTGTTATTGAAAAATTCTATATTTCGCATAAGGTTATAGTATTTGTGTAATTAGGACAACATTTGAAATACATTTTATAGAGCTTTTTTATTTTTTAGTGAACGATTTCTCTTCAGGCTCCAGCAGTATTTGGTCAGAATATAATGATCACACATACAGTGATATATATCTTTAATATCTTTAATCGTTTGCATATAATGATAAATCTGCCTACGTTGTTCGTGATCTAGATTAGAAAAAACTTAATTAAAAACGCCGAACAAAAATGAAATTATATACTTACATTAATCCCTGGCTATTTAGAAGTTTTCAATTTTTCTGAATTATTATTCCTAGTTGACTATTTTAAAGTTGTTTAAAACCTTTTGCATGAATAAATAAATATACTTAATTCAATTTGATTTCAGTTCCTAGTTTTTGGCAGTATGATTTTTCCCTTTTCTATGTACCAACCGTTGAGTGCGGTCACTTAGATATGAGCGAAGTCAGCCTAAGGCAGTACATCTAATACCACTCTTTTCCAATTTTTTTTAATAAAATTTTATGACTCACATAATTGTATGCCGTTGAGAGATCTATAAATATTGCGATTGTTACTCTTAATGTTTGTTATTAAGAATTCATATGCTGTGATTAAAATGGATTTTCAATTTATTTGATTGAAAACGGTGTTAAAAAAAGTTTTCCTGAGTGATTGCCTTGAGTTGATCACCGGTTTTCTAGTGCTCTGTTATATGAATCATAAGGCATTTGTTATTGATTTCCGCGCTTAATAAATCATTGCAGTTTACGATTGATTGTGTGTTTGGTGGATGACACTTAGAGTTGATTTGTCATTTTTGTTGGATTTGATTAATGACATTGGTTCTGCTTTTCCCCAAATTATGAAAAAATGAAAAAAATCTATAAATGTGCCTTTTAGCCATAGTTCGGCTTTTAGGAAGTTCTGTTTGTTGTATCAGTTTTATTTGTAACAGTTACTTCATAGATAAAAAATGATCGAGATATATGCGTTGAATATTATATTTTGAAAATAACAAAAAATGGTTATCTTGTGGCAATATTAATTCTTCTATTCGTTGTTTAGAAGTTATATTAGCATCTGGTTTGGTGCATATTTTCCTAAGTTAGAATACTGAAGTTCTTTTTTCAGTTGTATCATGATTTAAGTTTATTTGTAATAATTAAATAAAAACAATGTTATCGCTTACAGTAGATAAACATAAAATATAAAGGGTGCCATTATGATTTCACTTTGTAGTTTCTTTGCAGATTTTATAGTTTATTATTTCCATACAAAATGCAGATGTATCAAGAACTTTTGCCGCCGGATTATGTTCGAAGAGTGAATTTCTGCAGATTTTTTCCTTGAAAGTCTTAACAATAACGACATACTGGATCATACCTTCTTCACAGATGTGGAGTGGTTTGATTTAAACGGCTACGTGAACTCCCAAAATATGCCGATTGTGGTCTGATAATAACCAGCATTATTTTCCCGAAGAAGATTAATTGGATTGATATTTTTTGAAGAACATATAAATTCAGAAATATATCCTTCGAGAATATCGAACCTTTCATAAATGAACTATACGACGTTGAGCTTTCATTTTTCCAACAAGATTTGGCTCGATCTCATGTTGCTTATGCTACCATAGCATATTTGAGAGAATTATTTGACGATAGATTAATAAGTGTGGATCTGAAGCCTCCGCGTTCCTGTGACTTAACTCCAATGGGTTTCTTTTTGTTTCCTTATTTAAAAAATACAATTTTTAAAACACAAGTTCATTCTTTACAGATTTGTGGATGAAACTATGTTAAGTAATGTTTTTGATAATCTTATAAGACGTGTTCGTACTTCTAACAGCTTCTATAAATACCAAATGTAATGTGTATTCCATGTTTTGAATTTATAAACTTTAAATAAAGTCAATTTCTGTTAAATTTAAACAAATAGGTTAATTTTGATGAAGTAAGAACTCTCGTTATATATCAATAGTACAAAAAATATTCGCGTTGAATCCGACATAACGTTTTAATAATCTCTTAAAAAATGCTCGTGTTGATTGGTCGAAAGAAATGTTCAAGTCATAGGATTGCTGTCCTTCTAAACACGTTCATGATATCGTAATAATTGACATGTTGTATACCCAAAATAAACAATAGTTAAATGTGTAGGTCTTTTAAGATGAGACAAATCCAACAAAGGTTGTTCGGGGACGAAGCGCTTCGAAGGAAATGGTTGTCATTAGTGCAATTCTGATTCGCACATTATCCAATGCAAGCTTTCACACGTCGGCTTAAAAAAGAGCTGTTTTAAGAATTAAAAACTTGAATTGATCTGTTATACAGCCCTGATTTGGCACCCAATAACTTTCTTCCAGTCAATCAAAATTAAATTACGACTCAAAGTTTATAGATGCCTGAAGTGACTGATGCGTCCAAAATTCATATTTTGGATGTACCTCAGTCTCAGTAGAAAAAGTTTACAATCTTTATAAGGAATTTTATCTTTGGTGCCATTTCTATTGCTCAGTAAATTTGCAAAATTCTCTGCTAGTTGTGAAGTAGGTAAGTTTTAACATCTTATATTTTTTGCAGATTTGTCTTTTAACATTTTACTAACCTACTTTTGTATAAAGAGCTCTAGACAAATGACAAATATCAGATGATAGATCAAAAATCAGTTGACCGATGACAAAGAAGAAAATACCTTATCCTTAATTTAATAAAATCTCTAAAACTAAAGAAAACTTTAAATATAAAATTGTATAGAGAATTGTAAACAAATGTTAAATAACAGATCATATATCAGAAGCCAATTAACAGACGATGAATAAGAGAGAATAGGTCTGAACAAAAAATAAATAAAGCTCTAAAATAGCACATGAAAATTAAAAAAAAATTACAGACAACAAACAAAAAAATGTCTGAAATAAAAAAGAAACAATTCTTATTGTTTATTAAATTCAAACTTTAAACCAAAGAAAACTTAAAGGTTTCCAAATTGTATAGAAAATTATAGACAAAATGTTGGGTGATTTGATTTCTGATATGTCAATTGACAGACGTCAAATAAAAGAGAAAAGGTCTGAAACATAAAAATAAAACTCTAAAGTCAAAGAGATATATTACTTCGTTATACATGCTGAATATTAATAAAAACACTTTTAACTTTCGTTTATATAATACTATATATATATTTTTGTGACTTAAGTTTCGGTAAATATACGTACCACAACTTCTTGTTTTATAATGGTACTTGTAGTTTAAAATTTGAATCACAAAAATAAATATACTGTTACACAAACGAAAGTTTAAGTATTATTATCAAAGAGAAATGTTTAAATCGCAAAATGTGTAGAGAATCGTAGACAAATGACAAATATCAGACGAAGGATGACATATTAAAAGTTATTCATTATTTGTTTGAGTTATGTGAAGTAATAATCACTAATAAAACACGATTTGATTTGATAAATTAGTGAAGAAAGGAAATCAAATCGTGTTTTATTAGTAGATATTAAAAGTTAATTGAAAGAGGAGAAACTTTTATGAATGGTACCCAGAGACCTTTTCTTTCTTTATTTTTACCTTCTATTTTAATTATGTACGTGTCCTATTTTCTAATACTGAATTCACATTTTTGTGAATTTTTTCAACTTGTGTTAGTATGAATTACCACGTAGTAACGAACACAACCATTCTCTTTCAATAATACATTTTTCTTTATTTTATATGAAATATGCAGGTGCTAGACTTTTTTAAAATCATTTGAAATTATTCTCTGACCATATCTAAACATTCCTGTAAATCTCACTTAAATTTAATGATATAATGATTCAATTAAAATATACAGGGTGACTGACGAAAAACCTTTGGTGCTGTACCTCGCTTATTTTTTATCCGATTTGAATAAATAAAACATCAAATTAAATGATTTTTAAAAGACTTTAATATGAACTGTACTGATATTTTTTCTTGCATCCAGTTTTTGACAAAAGACGATCAACTTTTTTTTTTCAAATTGAACTGTATATATATTTTGTACTGATCCGCAAGGAGTTTGTTTTCTGAATCTAAATTTGTAAACGATTGTATCCATTCATCAAACCAAAGTCGAGAAATTGAGGATTAAAAAAAATTAAAAATCAAATACCCATAGTAAACAATATACAGAGCCTATTCCAAATGTCAAAAGTGACAGTGTCAGTCATTGGTACAATACTGCAATGATTTTTAATAATTTCATAATAAAAATGTTGCAAGATTTCAAAAACTGAAAAACGATTTCTGTAGAAGCAAAAAATTCTAGTACAGTGTTTGAAATATTGCAACATTTTAATTATGAAATAATTAAAAATCGTTGCAGTATTGTATCAATGGCTGTCACTGTCACTTTTGACATTTAAAATAGGGTCTGTATATTGTTTACAATGGATACTTGACTTTTAATTTATTTTTTTAATCCTCAATTTCTCGACTTAAGTTTGATGTATGGATAAATTTGTCTACAATTTTATATTCAGAAAAAAAATCTCCTTGCGAATCAATAAAAATATATATACAGTGCAATCTAAAAAAAAATGTTGATGGTATTTTGTCAAAAACTGGGTGCGAGAAAAAATAACAGTTCAGATGAATATGTATTTGCGAGTTATGTGAAGTTTTTATTTAATTAAATAAACACAGTTATATTTCTTACTTCACTATTTTATTTAATTACTAAATCTACATTTCGAACACTATGTGTCCATTATCAGTTAAATGTTGTTTACAAAATTTTTGGTAACAAATATATTTACAGTGCGGATTAGCGGAAAAACCGAAGAGCAATAAATGTGATTAGTACGCGATTAAATGCGGCTGGAGATAATACTAGAAACTACAAAAGAAGCGTTAATTACAATTTCTAGAATTGGTTTTACCTGAAACCGAAATTAAATCTAACAGTGGATTATTTATAGGGCTTAGATCGAAATTAAGAAGTTTATACATATGTTTTTTCATTTCTATTGCTTCTAATGCGTTTAAGTTAAAAGAATTAGACTGTTTTAATAATTTTACATTTTTAATATTATAATTATGCCCTGTTTGTAAAATAGGATGCGCAAACGCTGATTTATCAGGATTCATATTTCTAATATGATAACAATGTTCTTTAAACCTAACATTAACATTTCTTTGGGTTTGTCCGATGTACATTTTTTCGCAATTTGAACAATTTAAAAAGTAAATGCCAGAGTTAAGGAGAGGGTTTTGTTTGCTAAACGTATTACCTAGTAATTTATTAAGTTTTGTATTAGAATAATATGCCGGAATGAAGCTGAATTTTTTAAGAAATTTATTTATGTGATGGTTGGCGGCAGGTGCGTGGGTCATTTTAACATATGTGTGTTGATTTATTGAATTAGATATCGGTTCTAATGTTGTAATTGACTGCATGTAATGTTTTTTCATGTGTTTGTTGATAAGTTTTTGTATTGTTTTTTGGTTGTATTTTAATGAGTCAGCTATTTTACGTATGAGGTTAAATTCAAGTTCTCGGTTTTATTTGGTAATAGGGAGGTTGATGGCTCTGTATATCATACTGTTAAAGGCAGAGAGTTTATGTTTAGGTGGAGAAAATGAGCTTGAGTGAATATAGTTGTATGTATGAGTTGGTTTTCTGTGAATGTTGAATACCAATTTTCTGTCTTTTCTAATAACAAGTAAATCTAAAAAGGCAAGTTGTTTGTTGGATTCAACCTCATACGTAAATTTAATGCTGGGATAAAAACTGTTCAGTTGAGATAAAAATTGAGAAATATTGAAGTCGTTTTTAATGATGGTAAAAATGTCATCCACGTACCTGATCCAAGTTTTTGGAAAATTGGGCAATTCTGTTTTAGCTCTATTTTTGAGATGATTTAGAAAAATTTCGGAAAGAAAGGGTGAAAGAGGGTTACCCATGGCAGTACCAAAGGTCTGTTTATAGAAATTACCATCAAATTCAAAAGTGTTTAAGTCCATTACCGTTTTTGTTAATTTAATGTATGTATTGACTTTATCTACGGGGATGTTGTTTTCTATTAAAATGTGTTCAAGAATATTTAATGTGTCATCTATTGGTATGCTGGGAAACAGTGACTCAACATCGAATGACAGTAGTTGTTCATCCGGTGCTAATTCAACGTCTTCCAACATTTTTATAAAGTCAAAAGAGTTTTTAACTGAAAAGCTGTTGTGGATTTTAAGATTTTTAAATTCTTCAACTAACCATTTTGCTAATTTGTAGGTGGGTGAGTTTATATTCGAAACTATGGGCCTATATTTGTTCCCGGGTTTGTGTATTTTTGGGAGGCAATATAATCTAGATAACTTGGGATTCTTTAACTTGAGTGAATTGGCTGTTTTTTTGTCTATTAAATTTGTTGACTCTTTTAAAGTGTTATTAATTTTACTGATGAAGGTGGCTAATGGATTTTTAGTTTGTCTTATAAAGGGGCCGGTTTCTAACATTTCTCTAACATCTCGAAAATAGCCTACTTTGTTAACAATAACTGTGGCATTACCTTTATCAGATTTAAGAAAAAATACGTCTTTGCTTTTCAATTTCTTTGCGGTTACTATTTCACTATTGTAATTTTTGTTCTGCTTCTTCGTTTTTGTCACATTTTGGAGGCATTCCTTCATTGCTATGCGAAATGCTGTGGCCTTGTCTTCTTCCAATCGCGATGCGGCACACTCTATATCGTTTAGGATGTCTTCTACTGGAAAACGCTTTGGACCTAAAGAGTGTTTTAAACCTTTCTGTAAAAGGTTTATTTCGTCTTCGGAGAAGGTTTCGTCTGATTTGTTTATCACTGTGAGTGATGGAAATGGTGGCAGGTTTTGTTTATCATTAGTTATATCTTGTTGGTGTATGAGATTCCTTATCTTCTTGTGTAACCTGATGGATTTGTTCTTCACTTTTGTTTCGATGACTTTGAACATTTTATGTAAGGCTTGGTGAATGAGTAAATACATACATTAACAAAAACGGTAATGGACTTAAACACTTTTGAATTTGATGGTAATTTCTATAAACATACCTTTGGTACTGCCATGGGTAACCCTCTTTCACCCTTTCTTTCCGAAATTTTTCTAAATCATCTCGAAAATAGAGCTAAAACAGAATTGCCCAATTTTCCAAAAACTTGGATCAGGTACGTGAATGACATTTTTACCATCATTAAAAACGACTTCAATATTTCTCAATTTTTATCTCAACTGAACAGTTTTTATCCCAGCATTAAATTTACGTATGTGGTTGAATCCAACAAACAACTTGCCTTTTTAGATTTACTTGTTATTAAAAAAGAAAATTGGTATTCAACATTCACATAAAACCAACTCATACATACAACTATATTCACTCAAGCTCATTTTCTCCACCTAAACATAAACTCTTTGCCTTTAACAGTATGATATACAGAGCCATCAACCTCCCTATTACCAAACAAAACCGAGAACTTGAATTCAACCTCATACGTAAAATAGCTGACTCATTAAAATACAACCAAAAAACAATACAAAAACGTATCAACAAACACATGAAAAAACATTACATGCAGTCAATTACAACATTAGAACCGATATCAAATTCAATAAATCAACACGCATATGTTAAAATGATCCACGTACCTGCCGCCAACCATCACATAAATAAAATTCTTAAAAAATTTAGCTTCGTTCCGGCATATTATTCTAATACAAAACTTAATAAATTACTAGGTAATACATTTAGCAAACAAGACCCTCTCCTTAACTCTGGCATTTACTCTTTAAATTGTTCAAATTGCGAAAAAATGTACATCGGACAAACCCAAAGAAATGTTAATGTTAATGAATCCTGATAAATCAGCGTTTGCGCATCATATTTTACAAACAGGGCATAATTATAATATTAAAAATGTAAAATTATTAAAACAGTCTATTTCTTTTAACTTAAATGCATTAGAAGCAGTAGAAATGAAAAAAACATATGTATAAACTTCTTAATTTCGATCTGAGCCCTCTAAATAATCCACTGTTAGATTTAATTTCGGTTTCAGGTAAAACTAATTCTAGAAATTGTAATTAACGCTTCTTTTATAGTTTCCAGTATTATCTCCAGCCGCATTTAAGCACTCAGGTACTAATCACGTTTATTGCTTTTCGGTTTCTCCGCTAATCCGCACTGTATATATATTTGTTACCAAAAATTTTGTAAACAATAGTTAACTATTGATAATGGACACATAGTGTTCGAAATGTACATTTAGTGATTAAATAAAATAGTGAAGTAAGAAATATAACTGTGTTTATTTAATTAAACAGTTCGGATCCTATTAAAGTCTTTTAAAAATGGTTTAATTTGATGTTTTATTTATTAAAATCGGATAAAAATAAGCGAGATACAGCACCAAAGGTTTTTCGTCAGTCACCCTGTATTAGGTTCTTCTAAATGTAATTTCTTTTTTGAAGAATATATACAGGGTGAGGTTTTTAGATTTTCTCTATGGGGATCTCGGAAACTATAAAAGATAGAAAAGCAGTTAAATAGGGAAAGAATTGTAGATTTACGAGACGAATAAAATTCCATTTTTTTCAAATAGTCAAGGGTAACTATATATTTTGAAATAAGTAAAAATTGTCATTTTTTCAAATCAATATATCTCGGTTATTATAACAGATAGAAAAAATCTGTAAAAGACGAAGTTTTAGATAATTTTATGCAGATTAATAAAAAATATTCAGGAAATTTGCATGGCTTCATTCGATAGATTATTTTTTTCTCTTTAATCCAATATCACATATGACATAGTTATTTCTAAACATAAGTGAGTTAAAGTTTTATTATAATAAAAAGATAGGTAGCCATGAAAATGATAAAAATAAAACAATTGCAGTTGTTAATAATAATAGCAATACTGTAATAATTTGTTGTACAAAGATAAATAAAAATGAAAAAAATGGCCGTCTGCATGTGGTTACCATAGAGAACGTCTAAAAAAACTCATCCTATATATAGATTAGCCTGGAGTTTTAACACAAGTCAAAACGAATATAGTAATAATATAATAATAACTCTAGCGACAAATCAACTTTCAGTAATCATGTTCGCGAAAATAATCACAATTTTGAAAATAATGTGCTAGAGGTTAGCCACTTTAAGGAAAAGGGATTAAAGATTGATTTACTGAGGCTATAGAAATTATAAAACTTAAAGGTAAACCAACCATTACCATAACCCATTATTATCTGCTTTGTTTCAAGCGTTATAATATTATGAATGTTTCCATGGTAAATAAAAATATTAGTAGTTTGATAATGACAAGCTAAAGTTTTATTAGAATTACTTATACTACTAAATGATTATAGAGTATCTACAGTATTATTCAATATTAAATTTTGCGATAAACACTTTTCGTAATACTGAAAAAAGTACACCAAAAAGTCGAAGTGACATAATTTACGGCCGTCCGAGAACTACATTCGGATGCCTTGGTTGAATTAAGCGCGTCCTTGAAAACTGCATCCTAAGTGAGTAAGCGACAACAAAACCAGTTATTTATTAACGTTCATTATCCAAAGAGCGCACTGCCATAAGAATGAACGGCACAGCGTGGGGCTCGTAAAATTGACTATACACTTTACAACTGCCGCATGGCCTCAACTGACATTTTCGGTCTGCGAGAAAAAGGAAAAAAAAATAATCGACCAGTTACCCACATCCTTTTAACCGAACACGTTCGAATCCTTTGTTTCAAAATTTTGTTTACGCCACGAAAAAAGAGGTCACCATAAAAGCAATTCTAAATTATACCGAAACACCTACGGATATTTCTTTTCCTGGTTTAAAATGTGACCATGTTTAAATTATACAAACACGTAGGATATCGAAAATTAAAATTTCTTAGTGCTTTTCTTTCTTGTTTGTAAAAATATATATATAAATGTTACTTATTATGGTGGTATGAACTTCCTTATGACATAATATAATAGTCCTAATTATATAGTTTTAGACATTATTTTAAGTATTTTGATTCTGCAACAAATTTGTTATACCCTATGATTAAACGAATATCAAATTTATTTCAAATATATAATTATTAAAGATTATACATATGTGCGAGTTAATTATAAATTTGTAAATGAAAAACTGTTTTCTTCCACCATTCTTTTATAAATTTCCTGACATATGTTATTTACAAATCCACCCCTGTGATTATGTTCGATCAAGAATGTAGCAGCGAAAGTATTAATTTTATTTTAAATTATTGTTTCTCCTCTATCAACAGCTACAGATCGGTTTCGACCTATTAGGGTCAGTGTAACTCAGTTAAAGATAGGAAACCGGAATGTTACTAGAGCGTACTCAGTTCTGCAGTTCTCCGTAAATTACTCTAATTTATTCATCCAGTGACAGTTAAAATAATTAAAATGCAAACTTATTCAAAAGGTTTGTATATGGCGCTGAGGTCTTAATTTACATTGTTATTATATTTTAAATGATTTAAGATAATTTACTACAGTCGGTAGTTAATTGACCTCCCTAAATAATAATGAAGGCAACTGCTCTAGATTCACAATGCACAATCGGATTAGTCGAGTTTGGCTGGACACGAATCAAAATTTATTGACACAAATCTGAATATATTAATTAGTTTATATTCATCGTCGTAAATAACGCAATTACGTCGACGCCCCGCATATAATTATCAGCAGGATGTCAACTAATTAGCCGACCTTCGTACACAGCTGCTTAAATTAGCCAAAATTTTATTATTTACACGAGACAAATAAAAAAACTCGGTGTTTAATTGCCAAGGCGTATTATTTGACCCAATTGAATAATGTATTCAAAGCGGTTTTGTTGTATTTCGCAACGGCAGACTGCGCGATAAATTAAATTTCGGCTTTTGTAATTTACGGAGGAAAGCACTCACAGAACTCTACGCATTGTGGTTGGTTGACGAATGATTAATGTTCGAATATCATATTGATTTCTGGATGCAATATTTTTGTTCATAATTATTTTAAAAATAAGAAGCATGTCGATAAGTTTTATTAAGGTAACTAAACAAATCCCCTTGTGAAACAACTATTTCTCTAGCTAATATCACAACAGATTTTAAATCAGATTAGTTTATTCACTTTCCAAGACCTATTAAAAAAATAACACAAAAATACATGCATAAGTATAATTAATCGTTTTAAAATTTGGAGAATAGATCTTGAAGGCAGAGTTCACAGTTAAAATATATAGAAATAATTTATGTTTTACAATTGGCAAAACTATCTACTCAACACTGGTTTGAATTTATTTATTTATATTGCTGTCAAAGTTTTTGAGTGAATTTTTTTAAAAAAATATAAGAGAAATAAATTTACAGTGATTTTATTATAATGAAAATGACAAACAAAAATAATAAAAAAAACTATAAAAAGATCTCAGATTTCATTTCATGTAATCAGGTTATGTGGGTTCGTTTGCAACCTACCTTCCAATTAAGAACATTGGGAATTGTGACAGGAACTGGACATGACCATATACACAGATTCATCCAAAAATTCTTTCCATTGCACACACATGACAACATACTTAATATTATTAATTTCCTTTATAAATACAATATTTCCCAGAAGTGTGAATATTGTGGTTTGTATCCCTAAACGAGATTAACTCTCAAGAAGATCTATGAATCTTTTCTCAAAAACAAAATTCTCTCTTTGATCCCGAACCCCCAAATATCAATTTGGTTTTCTTCCTAGACGATCAAACTCTCTTCACCATCTTAACTTTAAATATACAGACTACTCACCTTAAATGTTGAACACCTGCAGCTTTATTACTGGATGCCAAGAAAGCTTTTAATTTTATCTGGCATCAAAGCTTATTATAAAAGTGTTACCTCTCAAATATCCCTCCTCATATCAAATTTATTATTAAGTAATTTCTTTCCCCTCTAGAGAGAGTGACAAACATCTTTATTTATTATTTGTTACATAGTATTATTAATAACAACTGTATTTGATTTTCTTAACGGCTATCGACCCATAGTCTTTCTGCCTCTATTATTTCCCCTCTATTATATAAAAATTATGCGCTTATATCTATAAGCCCATTTCTTCCTACTTCAATTCTTTCAAATATCTTCTGCAAATTGCTGATGATACTACCTAATTATACATTGCCAAATGAGCTTTAACTTTTCCAAAAACTTATGGATTCTTTTAAAGGTAGGTTTGCAAAATGGCACTTTAAAATCCAATTCCACACAAACCACAGCTCATAATTCCTTATTATCATATCAATAATTTTCCCTAAAAAACCTTAATTTCCTTCGTTGTTTTCCGTTAAGTACTTGGGCAATTTGGCAAATGATCAAAAAATCAAATGTAACACCGCTAAAATCAAAACTTCTGGGGCAAAATATTTCAGGAAATCAATGTGTAAAAATGACTGTATTTTTACCAGAACTCTCTGTGATTCGAATATACAAAATGTATTAATATATTCCAGTTTCAGTAATTCAGCCACAATCAACATTTAAGTTTGCGTATTAGCATCCCTTCGTATACTAACAAAAATTCACCACCTTCCTAATCTTTTACATATTTGTTTTAATCGGCCACTCTACGTAAATTCTTTAATTCTTCGCATCGAAAGTCTTTCAACCAATTGAAAAATTTGCCAAAAATCCATTTAACCTCTACACATTATCCATATACTGTCTTCCAAGGAAGCTCAATTCATTTAATCGCTTCATTCTTCTACTTCTTAACGACTGAGACAATGCAAACTAAGACACTAACATCTCATTCATTATCTGTTATTTATTAATATTAGGGGATGGTTTTAAAACACATTATCAAATCTGTAATTAAATTCTTTGCAACTTATGATTTATTTTCATATGTAGGGTGGGCTGGTGGCCTGAAGCTGAGTCAAGAGAGTTACCAAGACTGATGATTTGGGGGTTGAGAACGTGCGCTTATATTTGGTCAGGTGGTGCGGTGGTGGTGTAGATAAAAGACAGAGGGTAGTACGCAATCACGTAGCAGGGTTGCTGGTGCATGCTTTCAAGAGGGTATTAGCTCCAGTTCCCCCCTAGAAGACATCTGGGGGAAGTTATGGTGGTCCCTGTGTTCATCCTCTTCTCCGAATTGGTGCTATTGGTGCTGGTGGTGGAGCGTCTGTATTTATACAAGACACTTTTGTCATACTTCGATGTACGGTCCCTCGCGTTCAGGAGCAGTCGAGCTTGCTCGAAGTCTTCCTTTGAGCAGAGCTTAGCGGTTGGATTGTCACGAGTACTTGTGCGCCGCGGCTGCAACTTTTATTTTTTGACAGCGTAAGTATTTCGTCGGTCCTGTTCCTTTTCGTGGGTTTCTCGTTCGTTTGAGAAACAATTAGCGTGTCTCAATAGTTCTAGGATCCTTAGGTCGCTGAGAACTTTGTATGGAGTCTCAAGATTTCTGCCAAACATTAGGTAGGCCGTAGAGTATTCGCCTTTTTTGACAGATAGCGGTGTTGATGGCGAACCTAATATCTAGCAGTAGGACTATCTATCAGTGCTGGCGAAGAGGAAATTAATGGGTTGTCGATAGTCTCGATGTAGTGCTCGTACAGAGTATTTTATAAGAACAGCATCGATTTGTCCGCCAGCGCGGTTAGTAATTGGGGCCCTTCGTCCTACCTTCGATGTTGAAGCTGCTTTTTGAACTGGAAAGCAGCATATGCTTCGCATGGTTCGAATAATGCTTCCGCCTCCATCACCTATCCCCACTTCGTGTTTTATGGGCCAATGTTGAGCTAACATTGACTGAATTCCGTGGTTATTAGTCAATTCTCTTTCCTTGAGGAGACAGCCATCTGTTTGTGTTTATGTTAATTAATTTTTAGCTTCATTTCCAAAAAAATACTTTTGAATATGTAAAATTAAAAAAAAACATACAATTATTTTGGATGGATAAGGCTGGGCGGAGTTCATGCAGCTACGATGACCTTCCATTTTAACCCTTGTTTCTGGTAGGCAGTGAGAGTCTATTTTTTCTTTCGTCTGTATATTCGTAACCGTACGTCTGGTTGAAAGTTCCATCAAAGTGTCAAGTTAATTACTAGTCCGGCTTCATCGATTTCTAGGAGGGTCTGAACTTTGGGGGTATCCAGTGTAGTTTTAGCTCCCCTTCATTTAAGAAAGAGGCCAGCTGTGACTTTTTTCACCTTCTGGATTCTGGGGTTCTGCCCGCTAGTGTTATTATCATAACCTTTCGTGTTTCGGGATATTGTTGCTCTCCAGGGTGTAGTATAGGCTGGGGCTAGCTATACTGGCGCGGGCTCCCTTATCCAGAGATGCCGGTCCAGAGCTACCTCCCGTGTATATTTGTGCAGCTGTTTCAGGGTAGCTGCTTCTATAGAGTAGAAGCTTATGCTGGGTTTTGCGTTGCATGTTTATGCATCTGTTGCGAATTACATCAGGTTTCCCATACACAGCCGTAGCATTTAATTTGTTATCTTCGGTGCTCGTTTTGACGTATTCTTTGTTTGGGCGCGTGCACTTTTGTTTTGCCCGCTTTTTGCACTCGGTTGCTGTATGGCCAAAGTTTTAACAGAAATAGCATCTTATTTGAGATTCGGTTCCTTAGCGACTTTATAGTAAGCCATATAACCTATTTAGTGGCACCATCATAGTGTGGTTGTCATTAGTCAAGCAAATATATAAGCTTTCCGAATAATCGTCGTGACTTAGTCCCATGTCGTTGCTTGGTCTTTATTCCATTCCACTTTTTATGGAAATCCGCTTTAAGGAGAAGTGGAAAAGTGTCGGCGTCGATGATTCTCTTGACGTTTTTATAAATTGTTGTTTATTTTAAACTGGATATATACTGGGTAAAGTTACTTTTGAACCTTCATTGACACTTCGGATCAGATCTTGAAGCTTCTCGGCTGTGATTTAAATTTTTTGCTTTGCTTCTAGTCTGCATCCGCGCATTCGGCTACACGCTGGGAAGCCAGTTGTTGCGGGGTTTTGGATGGCGAAACTGCCAAGAGACGTTTTAGATACTTTTTTTGTTTATTAATATCGTTTAGAAACAGTATTTATACAATGATATAAATAGGCACTGATGCAAACAATAGCCTACTCAAAATCAGGACCACTAGCAGTAACTATTTAGTAAAGCTGGACCGAGAGAGTTACCAAGACTTGTGATTTGGGGGTTTTGTGTCCTCCACAATAATAATTAAATCGTTGCATATCGTTGTTATTAAAATAAGATTTTTGTTTTATGGGTACGCATAAACAATAAAATGGATAATACACACCCACCCTAAATATTATTAATTATAATTATTTACTGTTATTAAATAAGTAACTAAACTAGATTATGTAGATAAGCTTATTTATACAATATTATGATGAAATCTAAAACAATATCTCTAATCATATTGTTGGATTCTATCACAACCTTCAACAACACATTATCATCTTGATAATTTAACTCTTTAGAAATTGCAGTGTGATTTGCACTGTAAATGTAATTATTTACTTGTGGTAGTTGCTAGTCCTCTAATCCATCCTTCAATTAGAAGAATAAATCCAAGTATTTTCTATAAAAATAGAAAATTTTACGTATAATTAATATAATAATATACAACTCCATTGATTTTAATTTAGTAATTTCAGACAACATTTTTACTACCAACAATTTTTAAATTTTTAACAATTTTAAGTCAATTATTTTATGAATCTTAACAATTTTGTTTATCCTGTTAATGTTCCATAGTTCTGTAATAATAATAAAAACATCTAATAATAAAAACATCGAGAACTTCAATTATATGTTGTTTTTAACGATTTTTATTGTTTTTAATTTTTGAACTACTACTTTTCTGTTTTTTCTAATTTTTCGATTTTATTTTGAAATTATTTTTTGCTTTGTGGCTATCGTTGTTAATTTGTGATTTATTGAGGTAGGTCATTATAAAGATAGGTCAATATACTTTGTATTTTGGTAGAACAAGATTATGCAGAGTCAATTTCTGGATTAATAAAGAAATTATTGGGTTAGGTCAAGAATACGCCAAGTTAATACAAAATGAGTAAGCTAGGTTTTTTAAATATTTATCAATATAGCGCAATAGTACACTTCACTATCAACTTCTGATTGAACTAAGAATCATTATAGAATTTATTAGATTATAATACTTTCATAAACTTTGTATAGGGAAAGTAAAACTAACGTGAATTGTAAGAAGTATGCACTAATCGAATTTCGATTTTTTATAAAAAATTCTCAACTCGATTTTGGTGGTATCAATATAATATTAAATTTGTTTTTTTTTATAAATTTAAAACCAAAATGTACATTATTTTGTTGAAATTGACACGCCAAAAATTTCAAGTTATTATTGTGTAAGGGACACAATCTACTGTAAATTTTATGTTCAGATATTAATTTCTATTAGGTATCATGGTCTATATTTTCGAAATCTGAAAAAATACTATCTGCATGTCTATTAAAATTAGATGATTTTTTATGAGATTCAAAAATATTTTTTCACAATATATAAGATTTCGGCTAAGACGCTTATTGGGAACTTGTTTCTACATCTTATTGCTATGTGTAAAATTGGTTTTATATAAAAATTAATTATACCTTCAAATTCTTCTTACGCCTTTTAGTTTGCGAATGTGTTTATTATATCAGGCTATAATATTTTCTAATTAATTTCTTTAAATTCTGCAACAACTCCCTACATTGGTTGTTTTGTTTAAGCGCTCTGTTATAGTTTATTAATGAATTTATTTATTTTGTTATACGAATAACACACGCTTGATTTTACCTTAAATTATCGTAACTAAACTTACTTAACTTTAATTTTGTTTTGTTTCAGGTACGTATACTCATTAAAATTGGTTAAGTTGTAAGTACCTAGCTTTAATTAAAACTGATTTTGCTCAATTTTCATTATGTTTAAAGGTTGAACTGTGTTTTTTAATATAGTTCGATATTTTAGTAATAATCATAAACTAGTGAAATACTACTGTAATTATCTAGAAATTTGCAGAGAAATAAAAATAGTAAAACAGTGATATGACTATCATAACACTTTCACTGTATTGTATATTTTATATTTAAAAACATCTTTATTGACAAATTTATACGTAACAAATATATTCACTATACAATTACAAATATGAAGTGCATTTGTCAACTGGCTATTGGCCACTGGTCTTTCCGACTTGATTATTTTATTACTCTTCAAAACAATTTATTGGTGCTGTAGAAGTCGATGTATTTAATGCAGCGAAAGCAGTTGATAACAGAATGTAATTAAAACAAAAATTTAGCTTGAACATCTTACATCTATCAATTGTTCAATTGGCTTTCCTTAATCTATTCTTCCATTCTATACGGCCCATCGCCTCTCTTT